>OZ018401.1:69755720-69832568 GCA_963969585.1 Drosophila helvetica | reverse complement strand
AACAACAAGAAGCGTCGAAAGTGGGGAGGGGAGGGAGTTAGGAAGTTGCTGCTGAAAGAAGAACACTCACAGCAGCAGCAGCAAGCACCAGCACCAGCAGCGGGACAGCGGCAGCAAATGTTGAGATTACACTAAAAGTAACTGCCAGCAGCGCCAAAAGCAACAACAACTGCAGCAAACAGCAGCGGCAGAAGCAGCGACTGCGACAGCGACAGCGACATCAGCCGAGTGCAGCGGATTTGAGAGAGTGCAGCAGCACTAAAATCAATTATGTAGCCAGAGCAAAGCAGAGGCAGCGCAGCGCAGCAGCAGCGTGAAAATAGTAGTAGAAAAAAAAAAAGGAGAAATAGCAAAGCAGCAGACGACAGCACAGCAGCAGTAGGCAATGGGTAAGAGGAAGAGTGGGCGGTAGAGAGGAAGGTAGAAGGAGAGCAAGTGTCTGTTCGTCGTTCTGGCGTCGTGTCGGTCAGTCGGCAAATATGTTGCGCATTTGTAAGCGAACGAGTAAACGAGACAGAGATAGCCAACGAGAGAGCGCGACTGCTGACTGCTGGCTGTTGTAACTGTTGTTTGGCCGATGTTGTTGTTGTTGTTGGGGGAGGTGGCTGCTGGGGCAGAAAGCAAGGTATAACAATCAAAAAGTAAGGCCGTTCGGCTACTATTCCACAGCCAATACTGTTGCCGTACCTGCCATTAAATATACCCTTGCTGAATGCTAGTAAAATGCGTGCAAAGGCAAAGGCAAAAGCCAAAGCAGAAAAAAAATAAGAGAAAACACACACACAAAGCAAAGGCAAAGGCAAAAGCAGAAGCAGTAAACGATGAACTTTGCTTGTCTTGCTTTTGTTGTTGCTCGGCTCGGCTCTGCCTGCGGCGCGGCTGCGGCTGCGGCTGGTTTGAGTTTAAGGCAGAGACACCTTTCCACGTGCACGGCAGAGTCTCCTGGGCTCGGCCCCCTCTCGCCCATCACTGCACGCCTGGCAAAATAATCAGCGAAATACGTAGGAGAAAAAGAGCGTGCAAAATTATGCTGAGTGCTTGGCTGGCTGCCACACAAAGTGAAAGAAAGGCAACGACAACGTCTTCACCACCGCCCCCTTGGGCCAGCACCCGACCCCACTCCACACCGCCCGCCCCCCTTAATCAGTCGCTCTCTTTCGCTCACTCTGTCTGGTCTGTGGCGCTCTGTGCTGCTTGTACTGTGCGAGCAGCATAAGCAGCAAAGGAACGAAGGAATGGGAAGCGAAGTTTACGATACCCTGGCCTTCGACAGCAGGGATCAAAATTTAAAGTATGTTAAAGAAATATTAAAAACTTCATTGCAGATTAAGCATTTTAAGAAATTTCAAGAAATACAGATGTTCCCTCCATTGTTTTGCATACTTCGTCCCAAAATAATCATACCTCCTCTATCGAGGGTACCAAAAAAAAAGAGCAGAGAACGAAGAAAAATCAACGAGGGACTTGGAGCAGCAGCAGCAGCAGCAGTGGCAGAGAGGAGTATTATTGGGAGGGGTGGAGCGGGACTGTAGGGGGCGCTTGCCGGCAGATACTTTGAGATTTTTTCACCTCCCTCCCCCTGCATCCCTCCCGCCCCCACCGACCTCTGCACCATCACTCTCCAGAGTTGTTGTTTTCATGCATTTTATCAGTCGACGCTGACGATTTTCTTGGCGTTTTTATTTTTATTATTTTCCACTGCCTCTCTTTGCCCCTCTCCCTCTCCCTCACCCAACCACTCTCTCTCTCTCTTCCACTCTGGGTCTTTCTTCGTTTCTTTTTGGTTTTTTTTTCTTTCTGGTATTTTGTTTTGTTTTTATTTGGGTTCGTTTGATACTTTTGTTGTTGTTGTTGTATTTTTGTGTGCGGTTGGGTTCGGGTTCGGGTTCGCGTTCAGGCTCTCGGTTCGGGGCAAATGTATCTGTATCTGTATCTGTAGCTATAGTATCTGTATCTCTATATGCGGCTGGCCTGGCCCGGCCTGGCCTGGCCTGGCTGGCTGGCTGGCTATGTTGTTGCTGTATCTCTTTTGTATCTTTTAGCGCTGTTTTGAGTTAAGCAATTGATGGATATGGTTTATTTATAACGCTTGGCGACCGACACCGAAACCGAGGCACAACCGACCGAAGTTGAGCGAAGGAAACGCGTCGCCGAATATCATCATCATCATCATCGTAATCATCATCATTGGAATGCCGACGACGAGTGCGGCGGCCGTGTATCTGTAAGATACTCACTCGCTCGTTGAATATCTGGCGGCGGCGTTCGATAAATGCGAGCGTAATAATATTTTATTGAAATTTTTTTTCTTTTTTTCTTCTTTTTTGTTTGTGAGGAGGGGGTGTCTGCATCTGTATCTTTAGCCCAGTACCTGCAGCTGTATCTGTATCTTTGCATGTGCCAGTGTGCTGCAGCTGTATCTGTATCTGCATCGGCATCGGCATCTGCATCTGTGTGTGCCACAACTGGAGTCGAGTGCAACGCATTTTGATTGTTCGCCTGCTCTTTTGATGAAAACATAAATATCCCAACAAAGAGAAAGACAGAGAGACAGAGAGAGAGAGAGGGAGAGGGAGAGGGAGAGCCTCTAGAGATCCCAGAAGTGGAGGAAGCATTCATTGGAATTTCCCCCTCAATGCCATCCCATCTCATCTCTCTTTTCCACAACTCGATTCCCCGGTTCTTGTCTTTCGGAATGAATGAAAATGCTGCCGATGCCGCTGCCGCTGCCACTGCGGCACTGGGGCGGAATTCTGTTCGGTTTTCCCTGCTCATGTTGTGGTGTTTATAGGGTTTTCCATCGTGTTCTTTCGTGTTCCTGTAAATTGATATGGCCATGGCGGATTACCACGAGTGCCAGGGCGGTACGCAACGACTTCTCTCTCTCTATTAATAAGCCTAATTAAAGTCCATGAAAAAACAGTAACATTAATCTGCAGGATCTCATTTTTCGAAAAGGGAGTTTGTTCGACTTTAAAATTTTTGGATTTTAAGCTGATTTCCAGAGTGTCAAAACAAGATGATATGTGGCACGGGGTGTAACTTCAGGATATCTGTGGAATGAGATCCATTGATTTGCCCCTTAAATCGAATTTCAATAATTTGTTTTTGATTTATCCAAAAGGGATATCCACTTCGAATTGCCTTGGAATTCCTTTTGGTTCCTTATATGCCAAATCGGACTCTAATTTCTAGAGTTGGAAAAACTTCAAAGTACTTCCCTCTTTCACTTCACTTCGTTATCTTCCCAAAAACAGGCACAAGGACTGGGGTACTGGGGGTCTTTCGCCCTCAAACTATAAATACATACATACATATGTAGATTTTCAGTACCAACAAAAGTGATTGGAAATTATCCCAAAAATAAAACACAAATTCAAGAGAGCCAAAGAGAGTAATCACTTCCTCCTACTCCAACTCCCCCTTCCACCCTCTTCCTGTGCCTCTTCCCTTCCTCATTTCCCTCGTTTATATCCCACTTCCCCTCCACCTTCTTTCACCATTCACTCTGCCTCCCTCCGCATAACTTAATAATTATTCATGCAGTTGCCCCCCAAACTACAACAATTACAACAAAAGTGGATGCCACATGCCCACGCTTCAACAAAAACAACAACAACAATAACATCAACAACAACAACTCTTGGAACAACGATCCACAACAAACAAAAACACCAACAACATCGAAAAAGTGCGTTGTACATAAACGAAATCGAAACGAAACGAAACGAATAATAAATGAATACCACACACACTTCGATGTTGGACGGGAAATATACATATACATACATACATATGTACATAGCTTTATGGATCACGAATCTGTAGATACTCTTGAAGATCCCATGTATTTGTTTATCTTGGAAATATATGATATATTTATTGGATTGGAGAACATCTTTGCAAGCAAAAAAGTTTCAACAAATTGAATTTTATTCAAACTTTTATGGTATTTGTGCGTTAAATTGATCGTTAAGATCCTTCGATCCGTTAAAATTGTAATTTAGAAATATTTGTAACAGAAACAGAAGAGTTCTACATATTATGATCATTTGTCAATCGATAGTATTAGGAATGTGTCTAAAAATGTTATTTCTAAAGTGTTCTTTGATTATGTTCAAAAGGAAAATGGTTATTCCCACAAATACATATTTAAGGCAGCGGTTCTTCATATTAGATCTGTACAATTCCGACTTTTATGAAGTGTGGAACCACAAAGATGGATCTAACCCACATTTTCTGGCATTTTTTTGCATAGAAACAGAGCGAAACGTTTTCGTCGAGGCGGCACAGCAGAGCACGTGCTGATCAAAGGCGAAATACCCTTTAAAAGAGTATGCACAACAAGAGCACAGAATGAACAAGAGGCAGAGAAGGAACGACGACAATACTTTATATAGTTGAATGACTGAAAAACTGAACAAACCCGTAAACCACAGCAGCAGCAAGCAGCAGCAGCAGCAGCAGCAACAACGAAAAATTAACACAAAAAATACTTATACGCAATACCAAAAACACACAAAAAAAAACACAACAACACACAACAAAAATTACCTTAAAAACACCAAACAAGCGATGAAAAAAAAGAAACCAAAGAAGAAAAAATACGAGAGAAAGAGAGAAAGAGGGAGAGAGAGAGAGGGAGAGGGAAAAACAAAGCTGAAAATAAAAATACATTAAACGAAATAAGATGAATACCAAACAAATAAAAAATTTATGCGCTGCACTTGGATGTGGATAGAGAGGGGAGGAAGCCGTGGGCAAGAGGGGGGCCAAGCGGGTCGGTTGGGAGAGAGAGAAATTATGCCACAATCAAGTACAACACAACAGCAACAAGAGGCAGCAACAAGAGGCAGCAACAGCAATAGCATCAGCATCAGTGGCAGCATCAGTGGCAGCAACAACAAATAGAGAGGAAAATTCCTCAGAGAAAAATGCGTGGCAGCATATGTACGTTGAAAATGTTAAGTAGAGATGGGAGCGTGACAGAGATTTACATAGATCATTGAATGGAATAGGAGATAGATCATAAACAGATCATAAGTGATCATTCACTTATATTTATTTTGATCATAGCCTCAGGGAAAAAGTAAAAGCCTGATCACTTAGTGCGGTTCAAAGGATCGGGAAAAATATTTAGAATCTTCATTAAAGATCCAAGCACTGCCGCCAAATCAACCGAGGGGCGCTTCTGCATGAGGCGCGACACTTGTAGCTAATTTTAACCATGAAAGAAGATATTATATGTATGTACCGACTCTCACTCCATTCCCACCTTTTCTGTCAACAAAATAGAAGTCACTATTTTGACTATCATCCAATGATCCATCAGGTCAATCTTCAGACGATCAAAACACTATTCAACTTCGTCTCAAGATCAGTCACCTATCACATCAGATCAATCAAAAGAAGGATCTATTCTCTCACGAAATCATCGCCAGTTCAGAGAAGATCTGAAACGATCAGATCTATAGAGAGAATCCACTTCCAAAACATACAAACAGAAGGCAGATGATGACGAGAGATGCCTCTGGCCTCTGCTCTGGTCCATCGTTCCACTCAATGATGATGATGATGATGATGATGTTCCTCATTCAATCATGATCATTATCATCGGTCAATGATAATTCCATTTTTCCCCATTTGTTTTTGTTGCCTTTTGCATGCGACGCTCGGAATCGGAATCTGAATCTCTGAATCTCTGACTGACTCTTCAACTGTTTGCTCTATGAGCTATGTATCGGTGGCTGTGTATGCAGCCTGTATCTGTATCTGTGTGTGTGTGTGAGTGTGTGTGTGCTTGTGTGTGTATGTGAGGCAAAAACAAGATGCTGCCTGAGTAGAAGATGCTCGAATGCAATGCCGCTGACTGCTTACATTCCATAGATACACAAAAATAAAAATGCGGCTACAATAAATAATAAAACCAAAGAGATGCTAGAGGGAGAGAGCGAGAGAGAGGGACGACCCGACCAGAAGATACATTTGTATCTGAGAAAAAAAAAAAAACCAACAAGGCAGGCAGAGCGGCAAAAATAGGACAAAACGCTGACAAGTAGGTAAAAACCAATTTTCCAAGACTCATTTTCCAGTTCAGTCAACCCCCAACCCCAAACCAAGATATTTGTATCTCTCGTTCCACTCTCGTTTCCCTACCGCATCACCATGGTCTAGTCATCGTCATCATCATCATTATTATGGGCAACACCTCTGTGGCACTTTGGCTCTTTGGCTCTTCACTTTAGCCTCCTCTAATTGCTTAACAAAAGCTTCAATTAAACACTTCAAAGAGCTTATTACAAACCAATAAACCGCACCAGAGCACCAGAGCACCAAAGTGCCAAAGTGCCAAAGTGCGTGAACCGTAGTAGAGCAAAAGAATCCACAAACCATCCATCTCCGACTCCGACTCCGACTCCATTCCATCCCGAGGTGGAAACCCGCTTGACGACTGCAAATGTCAAGGATATCCTACAACAAAGCCAGAGCACGCTCCACTCCACTCCACTCCATTCAGAGAGACAGAGTGAGAGTGAGAGAGAGAGATACCACTGTACTACTCCACACATCCCATCCCATCCCATTCCATCGCATAGCATCGCATCGCATCGATGGTGTGCCTCCTGTTTTGTTCCGCTTGGAATATCGCTTTACACATGGATAAGTGTCGTCGTCGTGACTGCTGCGTGGCAGCCCGATAATTGTCTGTTTTGTGTGTGGAATGGATGTTTGTTGTCCGCTGTGTCCGTTGTGTTGTCTACTACTGTTCCTGGTTCTGGTTCTTGTTCCTGTTTCACTGATAATGTTCCTTCTTTCATCTGCAGCAGAGGCTCTTTTTTGCGCTACAGCAGAGCCTCCCTTTGAGGGCTATTTTCAGCTACAGGAGAGCCTCTATTTGTGGGCTATTTCAGAGCCTAAATTCCCTTCGGTTGATGGCACTTTTGGTGGTTGCTACGACCATTCTCTCGCGCTCTCCCTCCCTCTCTCTCTCTCTGGTTGATCCTTCTGTCTCTCTTGAGACTCTTAGCGGTTCCTAATGTGCATCCTGTTGCGCTCTGAAGACAGGGTGACGTCTCTCAAAGACTACCTGAAGCACTTCCGGCTTAAGCGAGAGCTCCTCTGTTCAGGTAAAACTCCTTAGCATATGATATCTTTCCTCTAGAGAGTGCGGTGCGGGAATCGGAATCGGAATCTCTTTCAAGTTCAAAGCTCAGACAGAGTTATGCGGAGCAATCATCATCATAATCACAATAATAACTTCCCTAAAACACACACACAAACATGTTGCAAGGGTTAAATATCCTCCTCTATAAGGTGTGGGTAGAACACTCCCCAGGCAGCAGCAGCAGCGGCAGCGGCAGCAACAGCAGCCCTTTTCGCTTCTGGGGGTAGCTTCCATCTCGGGGGTAATACTCGTCGTATTCGTATTCTTTGAACTCTTTTTGCGTCATCGTTTCTGATTAAATATACGAAAAAACCATCAGGAGTACAATACGAGTATATGTATTTACATTTGCACACAAAAGTATATGCACATGTACATATGTATGTGTGTGTGTATGTATACCTAGATATTTATGTATTTTTATTTGAGCTTTTACTTTTCATCGGTTTGTTCGAAGAAATCCTTTTCCGTCCGCATTTTTTTTATTCCACTTTTTTCTTGTTGGTGCGTAAATGCGAACCTTTTTTCAGAATGGTATGGTATGGTATGGTATGGTATGGTATGGGGTTCGCTCTGGTACACACGCCAAAATGTAACCTCAAAGGGTTAAACACGCAAAACGCAAAAGCTAACAACAACAACGAAAAATTGGAAAGAAATAAATACAGGAAAAATATGAAAAGCAATAACCAGCCGCCGCCCAAGCGGGTGGGTAACCCGAACCCGAACCCAAACCCAAGCCCGAACCTAAGCCCAAGCCCAAATACATAGAACATATGCATGGATTGGACCCAGAGGGTTGCTCAAGGAAGTGCCCTGTAAAATGGGGAAGAAATTATGGTAGACGAAGAGTATGGCATGAGCAAAGACTCGAGGCAATCAAAGGGAAGAGTTGAACTTGAGATAAAGGATGTGGGCGCTCGACATGAAGATACTTATTGCTTATTCCTAGAGAGTGGAGGGGTGATTAGTGGAGGGGTGTCAAAGATATTTGCGCAGAAGTGTGGTATGATAGGAAACCACACACAGATCTACACATCACTCCTCTATCATGCAACTTCTCATATTTGCGTTGTAAATGCTCAATGCATATACTCAAACACTTTATTATATCAGCCATAATTATATGTACAATTATATAGCCATGTAATAAATATTTTAGAGCCAAACGATCTTTGCTTCAAAGAGCAATCCTTTGTACCAAGATGGTTCTATAACTCCTACAGTAAACATCTATTGAATACTCTTCCCGCAGAGCATTTTAACTTCCATTCATTCCTTAGCGATCTTCAAACAATCTTCATTCACTTACGTATTCTTAAAGTTCAATCCCTAACCAATCTGTGTGTCTAAACAAACACGAAAGATATGAATCTCTGAAGGGCTACCCACCCCTCTACCTCTTCTACCCAAGGGGCATTTGTTGTTCTTGGCTTTGTTCACCCCACATTGAAGTTCCACTCGCTCTGTGTGCCAGAGATCGCTTCATTATCATTGAAATCGCTGGCATTATCAGATAATTAGATGGAACAATTGTCTCATTTATCTACACTCAAAATATCGTGTTCTGTGTGTGTCATGGTCCTAACCCTACAACCCTCCTCTCTGGGGTTTTTTCAGTAAATTTGTTTGCTAATAGAATTCTGAAAGGTACGATTTTTCTAGGGAGGAAGTACACCTTTTGTCAGGGTCTCCGTCTCCGTCTCGGTCTCTGTCTACGTCTTCGTCCCCGTCTCAGTCTCATGGAAATTTCTCAGGTATTGACTTGAAATCTAGATTATCGCACTGCTGGGGTTAAAAACTTTCAATTTAAATTCAATTTCCGTGCAAAATGGTCAAAAGTCTAAGGCGACAAAAGCAACAGAGGGAGAATCGTTCCACACACACAGGGAGAGAGAGAGAGAGAGAGAAAGAGAAAAGTAAATATAAAAAAAAAATAAAAAATAAAAAACCCACCACTTAAGGGAGAGAGACGCCGGAATCGCAACCGGATATCAAAAGCGTAGACGACAGTGAGAGGAGGATATTCTCGTAAACAAGGAAGCGAAAACAGGATGCATGACCATGCAGAGGCAAAGTCACTTCATTATCGAGATTATCGGCGCAAGTTCAACCCTGGGCACAAGGCACATCAATCCCTACTACTACAACATTCAACATCCTTCCATTCAACATCCACATCCACATCCTTCCATCCTCATCCACATCCTCGTCCTCGTCCTCTCATCCCCATGCTCTCATTCCCATCCTCTCATCCTTCTGCTCATTCACATCATCGTCCACATCCTTGTGTGCATACGTTCGCGCGTCAGCACAAATGTCAAACCACTCAGTGAGGCTCTGTGGTGGTGCTCCTGGCCTTTGAGAAGGGATGGAGATGGAGATGGTAGGATGATGCTGATGCTGATTCTGGTTCTGATTCTGGTGGTGGTTCAAGTTCCTTCAGCAAATGCTGTGCGCCTGTCTGCCAACATCCTTGAGCCCTGACTTGGGCTCTGCCTCCTGCCTCCTGCCTTCTGCCACCCTTCTGTGTGTTTGTGTTTGCCCTAAGGACAGGCTAATAAAATTTGCCTGGCAAATCCGCAACAAACCCCATGAAATCTCTGGCTATGCGCCTCCAGGCGATCTGTTGAACGATGCGATTTGTGTGACTGCCTGAGCAGCATCAGCCTGAACAGCATCAGCAGCAGCCTGAGCAAATTAAAAGTGTTGAAAGTCACTTTTGGTGAAAATTGAAAATCATAATAGAACGAAATTATACGAAATTACTTAAATTTTCGAGGAGGGTGGGGGCAAAATTAAATGGCTCGGTAGGGTAAAGGGTGAAGAGTAAGGGGGTTCTTAAGCGTTGATTTGGGTTGAATTTGAATAAAAGTCTCAGGTAAAAGTCCGGCAACTTTTGGGTGAATATTTGAGTGGTCTAGTGGAAGATGAGAGATCTCTACTTTGGGGATTGTTAAAGAGCTACTTAGTGCTGCTATAATTGGGGTATTTATCAATTGCAGGAGTCTATACATTGAGCATTTTACAACGCAAATATGAGCATGGCATCGATCATGGAAGGACGACTTCAGTGAAGATCCAGGATATTCACTCCTCGATTGAGGGTATCCATCAAGCACCAAGAACTACCCGATTAACCAAAAGTTGGATGTTTTCCAGCTAGTATCCCCCCAAATCGATGATAGCTCTTCCTTCGGGCATTCGTAAATCACTAATCCAAGCAGATATAACACCATTTGCTCATCCGCTGATTGAGTGTATCTACACACCGCATTCGTGAGTGTCTCATATCGGAGGTCTGTCTCAGGTAACCTTCCGTTTTCATTCATTCACAATGTGGGGGAAATGCTCATAAAAGTTAATTAAATGCAAGGCAAAGCAAACAACAGCAGGGAGAAAGAGAGACAGAGAGACAGAGCGACAGAGAGATAGTGAGGAAAAGTGGAAGCACAACAGCCAGGCAGAATGTGGAAATGGGGGAAATGGTAATGGAAAAACGAGAGAACAACGAGCAAATCAATGGGCTAAGTGAAGGCAAAACCTAGCTAATCGATTCATTTGAAATTCAATACACAAACACGTAAGACAAAGACACAAAACCCAATCGAAGGGAAGGGATAGACAGAGGCAGAGACAAAGAAAGAGACAGAGCGAGAGAGAGAGTGAAAGAGAGAGGGGGATAGGGGGAACTGCGACTGCTGCTGCTGCTGCTGCTACCGCTGCTGGTTGCAGGAAAATCAATATGAAAAAGCATAAATGGCAACACGCCTGGTGGCCAAGTGTCAGGCCAGGGAACACGGGCACACGGGCACACGGGCACATGGGCACACGGGCACACGGGAACGGGCACCCTTCTTCCATCGTCGGATTCTATTGTAAAGTGAAAATGCAATTGCAATGGAAACCGAAAAAGCCGTCAACCACCAGGCACATACACACAGTGACTGCAAAATGTTGACAGACATACAGCAGAAAGGAAGGGGATGGATGTA
Source organism: Drosophila helvetica (assembly GCA_963969585.1). NCBI lineage: Eukaryota > Metazoa > Arthropoda > Insecta > Diptera > Drosophilidae > Drosophila > Drosophila helvetica. The sequence goes on along the minus strand of OZ018401.1, from coordinate 69,821,408 downwards.
TGTGCATATACATATATTCGTACCCGTACCCGTACCTCTTAAAATGGTAAAATACCTTCTGGTTTATAGACACAGACCCGTCTGCCCTCCGCCCCCCGCCCTCCGCCCTCGTTCGCTCTGTCGCTCTGTCGGGGTCTGCCATTTTCAATTTATTGTTATTATTAATTTTGATGCCCGAAAAAGGGATGCCAGATCCATTAAAGTGGGAGGTATGGCAAGGATATAGTAGAATGGAGAGCGAGTATCAGAGAGGTTTGAGAAGGGTATCAAAGGGGAGGGAGGGAGGTATAGAGAGGAAGAGGCAGAGGCAGAGGCAGAGCAATCGACAGTCGACGAGTTTATTTGTGTGAAATTTCAAATGTAAATACTTGAGGGTGCTTAAGGGTGTCTTTAGGGGTTTAATGCTCGACTGCTACGCAATTTTTCGCCCTTCTCCTCGCCTCTCCTCGCCTCTACTCTCCTTGCTTCTCGTTTTTGGTTATTCGGTTTTGGTTTCGGTTTCGGTTGCTGCCTTTTACGCTTTGCGTCCTGTGTCCTGTGTCCTGTGCTCTGCGTCCTGTGTCCTGTTTGCTGCACTCCCAGTCGAAATGTGGAATCAATCGATGCCCGCACGAGTGCATATGGAAGGAAGGATGGATGGATGGAACCCTCTGGAGGGTTGAAATGTACGAGTACATTGTGGTACTTTCTTTGGTATCAGAACACTGATTGGAATGTGACTGGGACTGGGACTGGGGGGGGTGGGAAGGTGGGATGGTGGCTTCGAATATGAAAGGATGTACAATGCCTACAGCAAGTGCCATTAAAAGGTGTTGGAAATGCTTGTTTTTGATTAATTTGTGGCCTTGATTTTATTTACAGTTTAATTACGGACTCAAATACGCATTTTGCAGTACATTTCAGCGGTTCCATGTTACAAACAGCAAATGATCCTTAGGGTTCCAACTGCTTCGGAATCCTAGGCACTCGCTCGCCTTTTACAGGACCTTTCGCTACATCTCATGCTCATACCCTTCCCAGAGAGAGAGAGAGAGAGAGCGGGGGAGAGCGGGGTAATCCCCAGTCGGACCCCCGAATCCCTGTCTTTTGCTCTCCTTCTCTATATGCTTCATTCTCCATTGTTCCACAATAATTTGGTTCGCCAAGACGCGATGACGACAACAAAAGCCACCGTCAAAGATTAGTCATACACACAGCGAGTGCCCAAAGGAGGAGGAGGTGGAGAAGGAGGGAGGGGGAGTGGGAGTGGGAGTGGGAGTAGGAGGACAGTGGAGATGACGAGGACAACGACTGCGGGATGCCGGGGACCCTGGCGACATTCATTTCAATTGACACGTGCACAGAACGCCCCCTGTTACCCCTGCTACCCCAGCTACCCCCTGTGCCAGCATCTGCCACACCCACCCCCCAGTTCCGGTCTCCCACTCCGTCCATTTGGCCCCATAAGACAGCGTAAAAATGTTTGAAAATCAAGCGGAGCAAATGAGAGAAGCTGGAACTTCCAGATGGAGAGAGAGACAGAGACAGAGAGAGAGTGAGTGGGAGAGAGAGAGAGAGAGACAAGCGCCTCATGAATATGAAAATGCTTGACGGGAACTAAGTAGATGTCTCCGCTCACCTTGACAGGGGTGGCGGATAGGGGAGGAGGCTTTGGTAATCTGTGGAGATGAAAGGTATGTTCAATTAGAGGTAAGGCCGCGCTGAAGCTGGCTGTGGAGAGGAACTGACGCTCCTCACCTACTCTTTCGGATATACCCTGGAAAGAGATGAATGCCAAACAGATGCAGAGGTTCTAATGCGGATTCAGCTTGCGTCAGACATTAGCTCAGAGCCTCCTGCCCCATGTCTCTCTCCTTGTGCCCGCCCCCCGCTGTTGCCGCTCTACGCATTTGACATTTTTGTCACCCAATATGCCACAGCGGGTGTCCAAACACCCCCCACCCCCCCCGTGGACTGTGATGATGTTGATCTCTTGGCGAATATTAAAAAATTATATGCCAAATCGGAATTGCATGTTTAACATCAAAACAGCAACAAAAACTAAACAATAAAACGAAGGGAGGTGGGAGGTGGGTGGTGGTGTGGGGGGAGGGAGGCAACTGTGTACCTCTAATGCCTTTTTTTGCCGTCGGATCACCCGCTGAGAGGCGCTGCTGCTGCTGCTGTTTCTGCTTGAACTTTTATTCCCGTTTCGGTTTCGGTTTCGGTTATCGGATTCAAGTCTTTTAACCCTTAAGTGGTGCGACATTTATTGCCATTTATGAGGTTCATTTTGGGGGTTACGCCATATGATGTTCTCGAGCATCGAGCCATTGTTCTCTCTCTCTCCCTCTCTCTCTCTCGTCTGCCATCCGTTTCGTTATTTATGGATATATGCATTTAATAAACTCTCTATAGAAATAGCAAGAGAATTGAAAATTTGTCCATTTGCCATGGCAAATTATATGCCTCAAAGGGAGAGAGCAGGGAGCAGCGACAGGGAGCAGCGACAGGGAGCAGCGACAGGGAGCACTGAGCAGGGAGAGAAAGAGATTTTCTATAGAGCAGAGAAGATCTAGGGTTATTGGCAGATGAATAATTGTTATTGAACTTTCAGGGGACAACTGGAAAAGGGCATCCATAGGAATGAAAACAGTGCTCTTTGTGGCAGCTATAGGGCTATCACTCCTTATAGAATCTCTAGATTTCTTTTCGAAAGATCAAAGTTGCTATTTCGAGGATGATATAGTCATAGTTCAAGTTAAAGTAAATAATTCTTTAATTTCTTTTGCAATATTCTTTCAGCTGTCACGTTCCATGGCCTTTCCTTTTTCATGCTTTCCATCTCCCTCCTTCAATTGAACATTATGCCATTACTCATTACTCCAGCATTGTCCATGGTATTATTGATCTTTAATTAAGGCAATTAATTATCTTAATCACATAATTTGCCACCAACGAAGAGGCACACAGAGTGTCTCCCACTTGTTTCTGTTTATCATTGTCTTTTCTGCCACGGCCCGTATTCTGACTGCAATTGAATACCCTGTAAAACCATTTGGGAATTTGGATTCCACCTTAATCTTATTTTTAAATATATTCGTTTAAGCATTTTCCATAAATTATTATTATCTATTATTCAAAGATTCCCAAGAATTATAATACAAATTTCGCAATAATATTTCAGTAATATTCAATTGCGAAGCACTTCCCCCCTTCTTGTACAGGGTATTTGTTAGTTGTTTACTCTCCATTTCGGCCCCCAAGTCTTTCAAATGGCTTCTGGCACCTACATAGCCCTGGGGCCTCCTCCTCCTCCATCTCTCCAGCGGCTTCTTAGGGGCTCCACAACAGTTTTTGTTTGTGATTTTTGTGCCCGGTCATTGGATTTTTAATTTCGCCTTGCAACCAACTTTGTGGCTCCCCCATTCGGCTGCCCTCCCCTATGTGACCCCCTTCCCTAAGGGCGAGCTCCAGCCATCCCTCGCTCCTCTCCATGTGGCCCTAAGTGACTGCCAACTGCAGCTAATTCCGCAATTGCAGCGACGGATGGCTTGGCTTGGCTTGGCTTGGCTTGTTGTCGTCATCGCTGGGGATAGCCCTTCCTGCTCTTTGGGGGCCGCCCTCTCTTGCACTCTTCCACTCTTCCTGTTGTGGGCTCTTTCTTCGGCGATTTGCATAATTTGTTCTATAATTTATGGCATGGTACTACTCGTATTGTTCCTTCGCTGTCACTCAAGTCAACTCGAGTCTTGGACTCGGAGAGGCCCCTGCCACTCATTCGACTCATTCGAGTCATTCATTCTCTGAGTCTGAGTCTGAGTCTCAGTCTCAGTCCCGAAGTCTCCCTCTCTGATTGAAATTGCTTAATTAACTAAACGATGCGCCTGGAATTTAATTGCGGCTTGTGCGGGGTGGGGAAAACTTAGGAGAGGCATCCGCATTCCAGGGAAAGTTGTAGTTGTGCTTTTTGGTACATTTCCACTCTCATTTTCCTCATTTTTTCGTACGCCTAACGATCTGCCTAATGCCAGATGGCTTTAATTTATTTTGTAAATTATTTCCCATATTCTAAAAGCCAATGAAAACACACACAAACACTCATTGGATATTCTTTATATACACAATACACTGTACACTATACACAATGATTGTTTCGTGTGTAGATTCTTAAGACTTGATGGAAATGGAAATGGAAATCGAAATCAAAGTCGGTCGAAAAGATGAGCGAAAGAGCGAAAATACATTGCCAGAAGTTGCCTCGAAAACAATAAATATAGTTTTTTTCTAGTTTTTCTCTGGTTTTTCCAGAGTCTATAATGAGATTTGTTTGTTGGGGGGAAACTATAAATACCATTGGCAATTGGTTTATTGTTAGGGAAAGTCATTGAAATAATGTGAATATATAGTGAAGGGAATTTAAGGAATGGGAATGGGAATGGGTCTACTTTGAATAAAGTGCGTATTCGAAATATCTGTTTTTTTTTGGGGTAGATTTCAGGCAGATTTTTGATGGAGTTTTTGGTTTTTTAATGGGGAAAAGTACTTGTTTGGTTCTCAAACATGATGATGTATGATTGGGTTTTGATTCTGAAAACTCCATTCATATTTCTGATATATGAATTGGGCTTTGGATTTTTAACATGAGAGCTGCAGGAGTCTTGAAAGCCTATCAAAGAAGTCCTTTCATTCGAGTTGCAATTGGGGAATTTTCGATAATATGTTTGTGTTTTCAGAATATCCTTTCTTAGTTCCAAAACTCTTTTTTTTCATCCTTAATTTATACACCTTTCCACAGATTTTTGAAGAATTTTTAAAACTGAATCCAGAACTTGAATAAACCTTTCTAAATTAATTATATTTTTGGGGAAAGAATTCCTGCAGCAATTACGGCTTTTGGGGCAGGACACGCTGAGTGGCACTTGAAAAATTAAAGAGAGGAAAAGTTTTCCATGGCATACCAGGGGTGGGTGGGTGACCCACTCTTCCACTCTCCATCTCTCCATCTCCCGCCCCACTCATCTGCCACCTCATTATCTTTATCTTTGAACTTTCCCCAGTTGTCTCTCTATCCAGTATCAAAAATTCCTTACTGTTCCACACACTCTCGTTCTCTCTCTCGCTCTTTTTCTCCATCTCTGCTATCTCTCTATATTCGCTCCATCTCTTTTCCTCTGTCTTCTTTTCCCTCTCGTTCCTTCCTTTCTGTTTTAATTGTGCTGCTGGTCGATGATTCTCGGAATAATTTTCCATTTTGTTGCTTTTGTTTTTGGTTTGGTTTTTGGTCTTTTGCCTTTTAATTGAGTACACAACAGGCTGAAGAAGAGGGGGTGAAGGCAAGGAGATAGAGCACGGAAGAGGGATGGGGGTAGGGGCAGGGGTAGAGGGAGGCAGAAAAAGAAGAAAGAAAAAGCAACTAAAATTAAATTATGTGCAAAAGAGAAGCAGGCACCAACAGCAACAGCAGCCAGAAATCTTTTTGGGCGCCTCTTCGAATACCCTCTAAAAGGAGGAGGACGAGGAGGAGGGTAGTATGATTTTGAGCAGCGGTTGGACAACAGAGAGAACAAAGGATCGATCCTTTCCATGAGGCATATTGGAAGATATTTCGGTGAGACGCAAGCACGGAACTTCATTTTGGCTTGGAAAAGGGCATCAAGTGAAATCCAGAAGAGCCGATGACTATATAATAGTGCCTTTATAGTAGGAATAGATCGGTATATAAGGAGGTCCTTAATATCCAAAGAAAACTCAATCGAATGTTGGAAATTGCATGTAAGTAAGTATATCTTTTCCTCGAGAGATGATTCTCCAAGGGTAGGTATAGGGTATCCCATGATTCGATTCCCCTGAGCTATCGCCTGGGTTTTATTCTCTGAATTTCATTTGAATTTCACTCAAAAAAGCCAAACAATTATGAAATTATTTATTAAATATTGTGAAATCGTTCAATGCACATCATAGGCTGCGGCTGCCGCACAGAAATGGAACCTTGAAGTGTCGCTGCGTCTCTCTATATGCATCTGTATCTGTATCTTTATCTGTATCTGTATCTGTGTACGAGAGTATCTGTATCTACTTATGGGTTTGTGTTCGATTGATGGGGGGCGGCAGGGAGGGACATGGACAGGGCAGCATTTCGATTCTAATTGTCGACAGTCGACAGTCGTCGTCGTCGTCGTCGTCGTCGTCATTGGCGTCATCATCCATTGGCTGTCGTCTGTCGTCTGTCGCTGGGGTGTGAGATTTAAGTTGATTTTGGTTTTACTTATTGTCGCCTATATCTGTGCCCCCCCGCTGGCCCCCGCTCCTCTTTCAAGCCGTAGCCTTTGCGCCCCTTGGATCTGTAGCCGCTCCACCTCTCCCCCCACAATCTGTACCCTCCCTTGCTCGCTTCTATCGATCACATCACATCACATCTTCTGAGTGCGTGTCGTCTTTCGGTGCGGTTTGGATCGGTTCAGTTCGGATGAGGATGGGGATGGGTATGGGGATGGAGATGGGGATGGAGATGGGATGCCTTTTGTTCGTTTTTGTGCTGTGCTGTGCTATTCACGCGGCGCGTATTTCTTCAATAAATTTTCAGTTTATTCGGTTTATTTATTTACTTATATTTGCTATTGCTATTGCTACCCCCGCCCCCCCTACTCAGCAACCACCACTCCTCTACCCATTACCCTCTAATCCCCTGTTTGTACCTCCTACCCGATGGGTCTCCACTTCATTTCACAATTCCCTTTCCATTTTAGCTTTTTGCTTTGCTTTGCTTTGCTTTGTTTTCTCGTAGCTTTATGATTATTTTTCTCAGTTTATGCCGCCGCCGCCGCCGCCTCCTCCTACCATTTCCCACCTCTCTTATCCTCAGCCAAACCCCATCTCCTAACCTCTCTTATCCCCCCCTCCCCATCCCTGTCCACCCCTTATGCTCCTCATCTTTGCCTTCATCGTCGTCGTTCCGCCGTAATTGAATTTCAACTTGTTTGCATTGTCGACGACGACGGCGACGGCGACGACGACGATGATGATAATTCGTCGGGGTATTTTGCGTATTGAGATCAGGGCCTCATCAATTAGTAAATTAATTTTATGCTCAGCGCTTTATGGAAAATAAAGCTCACAGCAACAACAGCAACAACAACAACAGCAACAACGAAAAGAGAGCAGAATGATGGGGCCAGAACGAAGGGGGAGGGAGAGGAAGAGCGAGAGAGCTAGGCAGAAATTAAGGATAAAGTTTCAGATTTCACAAATATTTATATACATATGCTGGTATGTATTTACATACGTACATACTTCCAGTCCATATGTAGGTATTTTGTTTACTCATCTTGAAAATTTGAGCTCTTTGAATTCCTACGAAATGAAACGAAATTTCCTTACAAGAAATCCCTCGAAGATGATGGGATACTTGGATAATATTAACACAGATATGGGGTATATTCTCAGAGATTTTTCTTACTTTTAAGGAGAAGAAAATTTGAGGAATAAATGAAACATTATTTCAACTGAAAGAAAATAAATTATTCAGAAATTAGTTCTACTCCTTAAGTACTATATAATGGTCCAAGAAGAGCCCCTCTCTTTTTTATATATGTATGGGTATTATTCATTGATATTCTATTCAATATTCTATTAACAAATTTGTATAATTCCATTTTCTGCATCATTTTTTGCAGCATTTACCATTACAAAATGTTCAATTATAATCAGCTTTTCATACGCTTAAAATATGGCATACATTTTCCGATTTTCCTAACCAAGGAACCCCCCATTTCGGGGTCAACTGTTTGCAATTATCATATTTGACTTTGTTGTACTGTTTTTTTTGTTGTTTGCATAAATTCTGCGGAATTATCACGGCCGCAACAATTTTATTTAATTTCGATTAATATTTCTGTTGCTTTTTTGTTCCCCATCGAATTAAATATTTACACGCATCGGAACTAACATTTTTGTGCTATTGATTTCCAGTGTTTTGCGGTCAAAAACGAAATGTGCAACAAATTATTGCTGATATAATAATATGAATACGAGCATAAATATATTTGTGTATATGCATATGTACTCGTATATGTGGCATGTGGCATGCAGGCTGCAAAATATGCGAAATGTGACAATTCAATCATAAATTGAGAGATACAGATACAGGTTCTCTCGCTCTCTCTCTCTGTCTGTCTCTATTTCTCTGTGGGTGTTTGTGCGTTAAAATGCAATCTTCATTATTTAATTTGCTTGAATTTTTGTTGATCTGGTGATAAATAATCCTGTATCGATGGGGTGTGGGGTATGCAAAATGTATGCAAATGCGATTAAATATTGCCATTGGAAAATGTATTTGTCCATCGATTTGATTGCGGGTTAGAGGAACGTGGCACACAGCGAGCTACGATACATTCTGCATTAACATACAATATATTTCAAGCCTGAAAGGTTGCACAGGCACAGGCACATACAAATATGTATATATGTATATATGTATATATACATATGTAATTTGAACCACTGCTGCCTTGCCTTGGCAAAACTTTAATCAATCTGAGGGCTCACCCTCACGTATACTTAATATGCTTTGAGGCCCGGCCTCCTTTGGGCTCCTTTTGAATATTTAAACATGTTTTGCCACACTTTTGGGTTGCCATTGAGACTATGAGATACCCATTAATCAAGGAGCATCCAAGCCAACGTAGACGTTGCATTAGTGGCAGCTGCTCCTCTTGTGGCTGCCACAAATGATTTCGGCAAGTGTTCAGACATTCGTTGATATCTAAGAGTGTTTGTGTAGGTTTTCTGGTCAATTAATATGCCCCTGTTGGCCACAATGCACAGGGCATAATGAATTACAATTCCTGTGGAAATGCCTGGCAATTTGAATCCAAATGCAAATCTGTTTGTCTGTTGTGCGAATCAATAATGAATTCAAAACTTATTAGAACAAACAAGGATTCATTAGGCAGCAGCAGCAGCGGCAGCGGCAGCTCTGTCTCCTGTTTGCATCTGTCCTCGTCTTGCTGGCTGTGGCTGCAACTGCATCTGCATCTGCATCTCAGTTGTTATTTATATCGATATAACAAGGTAATAACTGCACACTTAAGTATGCAAATAGCCATTCCCCTGCACCGCCGCCGCCTTGTGTCTCTATCTGCTTGTTTGCACATGCAAATGTTATCATTTGTGATTAGTTACAGTCCTCTGAAATGCAAATGCCCCGCCCCCGGAACAGCCACCGCAAGACAACTAACTTTTGGAGATGACTGTGGGGCAGGGCTCGGCATCTCCATGGAGCTGCATGAGACCGAAGGGCAAACGGAGAATATGGCCCACAGCTAGGGGCAAACGTTGGCCATTGCCTATCAATTATTTACACAAAATCCAAGCTGCAATTGTCGGTCAATTTGCCAATTGACATTTGAACATAATTGATGGTGGATTTGGGATGGAGTTTTCCCAGGCAAAGCTACGATCTACGACGATTCACTTACTTGTCGTTGCCCTTGAGGGCCTCTTGGAGTTGCTTCAAGCAGCGATCGATCTTGCGTTCACGCACCTGGGAGCCATATTTGGAGGCAACGTAGGGATCGAAAATCAAGGGGAAGTACGGATTAATGTCAAAGGCAAACTGACAGGAGGACTGACTGGAGAAACTCTCCTTTGAGGCTACTTCTTCTTCCACTCTTTCGCTGGCCTTTGCCTCCGTTTCCGTTTCCATTTCCGTTTCCATATCCATCCGTTCGTCTTGGTTCTTTTTGGCTTCGGTTCGGTGGAACGTTCCTCTTTGACTGCATCCAAACGCCTCAAACTCTGCGGAACAACTGCCATCGCCAAGAAGTTCTTTGTCCGCCCGTGTCTATGATTGTTTTCGTCGGTGCTATCGTCGCCTCCAAGTGCCAGGCGGCAGTTATTACAGTTGGCCAACACATCCATCGGCCATCCGCCAACATCCACTAATCCAATGGCAGACTTAATCACCATCGTCATCAGCAGACGACACACCGGCCCACCGACACACTGAAAGACGGACAGACTGCGGCACTTGCTGGTGCTGGTGCTGGCACCGTAATCCAAGGCCAGGCTTTGGCACTCTTTTAGCCACACACTGCGTATACGTCATGGTGCCCACAGGCGGTTGGGGCTTCTCAGGTTTCGTTTCGAGGTAATATATGGAAAATTCCTGGTATTTCCATGCGATCCTCTAGTGCGAGCGATCATCATCATCGACTACTGCTGTTCTGTTGATTCAGGCAGCCATCGAAGACCAATAAACGATATTTGTGCTTACTATATATTTAGTTGTGGTTTTGTTTGTTGACTTTTACAAAAGAGATCTCCTTACTATAGTTTGATTTAGTTTATGTAACCCAGAAATAAATATACCTACAATTTATTTAAATGAATGTGGACTGTTTAAGGGTACAATCAGCATTTTCAGACTCTTTTTCTCCTATATTTCCTTCACATACTATTGCAAATATAAAGAAAAATATATATTCTTAAATTCAAGTACACAAAAGCAAGAATATTATTTATTTATTATTTATTTTTCTATACACAAAAGTATGAATATTACTCATTTATTTTATATATTATTTTATTTGGTATTTTTATTATTTATTTATCTAGAATGAAACATTATAGAGATTAATTCGTAGGGAGAGTTTTACCATCGATAATTGACCACAAAATAGTTTCCCAGACTAAAATGTGATATTATTTTAAAGGAAATGATTTATTTAGTGATATATTTCAGATACTATTAATTTGCCCAAGATTTCCATAGAAAATTCCCTCTCTGGCTTACGGATAGACACATTTCCCCTCATTCCCCTCGCCGGACACTGAGGTAATGCCACAAATATTTCCATTATTTGCTGCTCCTTCCAGCTAGAGGGAAAAGCTATGGGAAAAGCGTGACAGTGGGCGAGCAGAAGAAGTGTATAAAAAAGTGACCTCATTTGGTAGAGAACCTCAGGAAAATGTCCTCCCTCGCTAGCGCCACAGCACACAGCACAGAGCACAGAGCACAGATCCCCTTCCACACCGATCCCCTCCTGCTCCGCCATTCTACCTCACATTTTCTGTCTACCACATTTAAGTGTCCTTTACCATTTCGTCCTGCGGTGGGCGGCTGATTCGCTCCTTCGCCCACATTGTGGCTTGCCTTTCTTTTGTTTTCCCTGCTCGGTTTTCCCCCCTGCTGCTCTCCCCCTCTCTCTATCGCTCTCTCCCTCTCTCCCTGTCTCTCTGTGTTTTGCGTTTTGTGCTCATGTAACTTGCTGGAAAATTAATAATAATAAAAAAACACCTACACACCCCCCCCCGCCCCCTCGCAAACAGAGAGTGGGCGCAGAGTGGGGGTGGTACACGCGTGACCCTATTAAATGTGTGCTAATAAAAGCTTCGAAGGCTCCGAATAAAAAACAGAGGACGTGGGGCGGACAGCAGGGGGGGGGGGGGGGGGTGGCGAATGTCTGACCAAATGCGTAATGTTTGTGGATGGAGAATTTCAATGCTTGATGGTGGAAACTGCCCTGGGAAAGAGGCAAGAGTCCTGTCAAAGCGAAATTTCTCAAGTGTTTCGAAGGGAAAATTACTTAAAAATTCAAATTCAAAGCGAAATGCGGGGAAAATACAGATGATGATGAGGAAAACAAAATCAACGCTCACAAAAGCAGAAAACCATTGAAAGAGGGGCCGGAGAAAATGAAGAAAGGACAGGACAGGCAAGGAAAGGCAAGGAAAGGAAAGGCAGTGGGTGGAGGAGAAGGAGAAATTTTCTATTTACGCCAAAGGTCAACTTTTTCCATTTGCAGCGGCGGTCATTTATAAAATCTTTGGGCATTATTAAGCAAAGCGAAATACCAACTAAGAGGAAGGCCAACAGAAGGAGAGCAGAGTGGTGGGGTGGTGGGGGGTTGGGTGGAAGGGACACGACTAAGAAAAGTCTAAGAAAAGTCCTGTACAAAGTACATAAAAGAACCTGAAGAGGCAGAGACCATCGGAGTCCTACGGTTCTGCCCACGATTTATCAAATTAATGAGTATCATTTTATTTTCATTTCATTTTCCATGCGCCAGCACAAATAAAAAAAATGGACGAAATCTTCAAGGAGAAGAGAAAAGCGAAGGAAAAAGCCAGAAAGAAAAGGCAGCAGTGGGAGGAGCAGCAGCAGCAAAAGTGGAATGAAAATTAAGGTAACTTTTGGGGCCACAAAAAACAGAAAAAAAAACAGAAGAAAAATAAGAAAAAGAAGAAAAAATCTATATAAAAACGAAATCAAAATAAATGAGAAAGAAAAGGACAAGGACACAGGTCGAAAATCCAAGGCGGAAAGCGTCAGGGAGCGTCAGAAAACTAATGCGAGGCGATTACATAAACAGAGGACACATGAAAGGACGAACCCCGTCCGAAAGACACACCCACAAGGCAAATAGTAGGAACAACACCCTGCGAAAAAAAACACCAACATGAGCATACAATAAATCCTCCTGCAGAAGCAGGACTCTCCCCCGCTTCCGCAGGGAAGAAAAGGATACAAAACACTTTGCATTGGGGCGAAAAGGTACAAACAAATAAAGTGACCAAAGCCCAAAGGAAGCGAAGGATATACCCCTGCCACATGCCACACACACACACACACACACACACACACACACCTACACATATTGCAATAAATAAAATACTTGTGCGAAAAAACCAAAAAAAAAAGAAAGGAAGAGCAGAGAAGAGATCCCCTTGGAAAAGGGGAAGGAAACAGCAGAGATCCCTCGAAGAAAATGGGAAGGAAAAGCTAAAGGAAACGTTAAGGAAGGGACAGCCAGGGAAAAGGACAGCCGCCGAAAAGAAAAAGGAAGCCAAAGCGAATTGTTTTATATCCCTCATTTGTCCATTTAATGGCAGAAACGAGCCGCAGAAACAGAGAAACGGAGAAACGGAACCGAAACCGAACCGAAACCGAACTCCCAGCTCAATGGTACCCAAATACAGGAAGCAGGAGCAGGAATCCGGGAGAAGGACACACAGAAGGACGTGGCAGGACACACCAGAGCAAACAAAGCAGCCCACAAACGGTTGACAGAGGGGCAGAGGGGGGTTAGAGAGGAGTGGGTGAGGGTGTGGGTGTGGGTGAGGGTGTGGGACGGGGTGTGGGGGGAACCAACCCAAAAAGGATGCCTGGCAAAAACGCAACCAAGCAAAGTGAAAAAGAATATTGAAACACTAATAAAAATGAGGATAAGCAGGGAATGCATTAAGTAAAATATAGAATAAGTGCCCCGGGATGTGGCAGGGCAGGGCAGGGCAGGGCAGGGGGATGTGGCATACATGCCGTACAAAAGGATATGCGATGGGAAGCGACGGCAAGGTGTGGGAAGGGGCTAGGGCAAGGGTTACGGCGCGCCGGTCGCTTACGGGTCGCCCACTCTTTGATGGGTTACTTCTAAGGGTTGCTTCTTCTGCTTCTGCTCCTGCTCCTGCTCCTCCCCCGGTCAGAACAATAATTTACCCTTTTGGCCAGAAGGGGGGGGGTTTGCAGAAGGGATTTCCAGCGGGCGAAGTGAAGGAGAGTTAAACAAGTAGTTCGAGTATTTTTGGTACACCCTGTGCAACAGATTTACAAGGACAATACTCGTGTTTCGCCGTGGATCGAGTTACCTTTCGTTCAAATAATCATCTCTCTCCCAGTCAGAGAGGGATTAGGTAATTGGTTCTCCCCTTAAGCGGACAGCACAGGCTCTCTTAAGAGGAAAAAACTCCCAAAGGGCAGCGCGGATTTCCCTCCCCCCGCTAGGCCAGGACAATCAGCTTTCATCTCGAGAAAGAAATGAATAAATGAGAGGCAACAATTGATGGAATGCTCTTTTTTATTTTAAGCATCAGCTAAGCCTAAGCCCTTGATGAGCGGACATTTACGAGTGTTTACTGTGAGCAAGGGAAGCAGCTCTCAAGTGACTTGGGAGAGAGCTGCTATCAGCAGAGATAAGCGGTAGGAAGACAGATCTGTTGGCCACAGCGTAAGCATTATCTTCACTCTACATCTTTCTGTCTTTGGCACAAAAATACTAGCAAGTAAAAAGAGTTAAATATAAAATTACCAGAAATATACTACAAAATTTCCAGAAAAATACTAGAAAACTACCAGAAGAATTCTGGCAAATTACCAGAAAAATACTAAAATATACCAAAAATACTATAAGCCTACAATGAAAATACTGCAATGTACTAAGATCCTTAAAAATTCTAAAATATACCAAAAAAATGTTAAAAAAAAAATAAATAAAGAAAATAATAAAAATAAATACTAGAAAAAATACCAGAAAAGCACTAGAACAAACACACGGTACCAACAAAAAATATTGAAAGAGTAAACACATCTCAAAGCGATGAACATATCCGATAAGGGGACATATTATTGAGCTCTGTATATATCTTTCTGTTTACGAAAATACTAGACAAATGTCAGAAAAAGCCACAGATATCCATCCATCGTGTAGAACACCTGATAGGATCTATTGGTTCCATTCGAAAGATGGATAGTTTAAGTGAATTTCAGGAGGAGTAAGCACCGACACTCATACCATTTTCACACCTGTTTTTGCCAGTATCTTTCCACTCCTTCAGTGCCTAATCTGGGAATCCCCAAGTTCGCTTCAATCCCACTGAGCGGACAGGACACAGCAGAAGTTCCTTGCAGAAGTTCTCTGGTTAGTTACCATTTTAATGCCACCATTTGCTCCTCGTTTGCGGTGAATGTTTTTCCAACTCAAATGTCAACTTTGTCACACTCCCACCACAGTGAGCCCTGGCCGTGGGCGGACAGGTGGGCGGCATGTTGAGGCGAGAACTGTGTGGGTGGGCGAACTTTGCTGGGTGGCAGGGGAAAGGGACAGGACAGAGGCAGAGGCAGAGGCAGAGGTTGCAAAGTTGCAAAGGTTGTGGCAGGGACCCCTGAACCGAGAAGCGAGTCAACATTTTTGTGCAGTTTTGCCTGGGAAATGGAAAGGAAAGAAGGAAAGAGAAATGTAAAACAAAGTTGGAAGCCAAACAGAAAAAAGGGACAAAACAGAAACACACAGCAGAAAAGGGTTGCCAGAGGGCGTGGTGGTGGGGGCTAAGGAGGGAAAATAAATTTTAAACGAATCAGAAAATGGCCAAAATGGAAATGGAAATGGGGCGGGGGGTGGGGGGGGGGGGGGCAAATAGTGTGTGGCGAACATATTTTAGCTGCTGCGGCTTTGGGGCAAACAACAGCAACGAAAAAAGGGGAAAACTTACAGAAAAGCGAGAAAAATATGGAATGCAAAATGCAGAACAGAGAACCGAGAACCGAGAGCCAGGGCTGCCAGGCTGCTGTGTACAGCAGGAAGGGAGAGGGAGAGGGAGGGGGGAGAGAGATGCACATGAAGTGCGGCAACAACGCGAATGTTTTTTTCTATTTTCAGTGGGAGAAAGGCTGCAGCAGAAAGCGGGAGAAAGAGAGAGGTCTGGACATCCTGGGTGGCTGCATGGGTTGCATGGGCTGCAGCAGCATGCAACATTCAATGCATACAAATGGCATTTAAGCTGCCCCCCTGCACCCGCCCCCCTCCCCCAAAAAAAAACACGGACACGAGGCAACGAGCTCTAAGCGGAGCTCCAACACACACACACAGACAGAGATAGTGGAATAGGATGGGGAGGATGAGGAGGGGGCGGCAGAGCAACGCAATTTATATGCGTTGATAGAGAGAGAGAAAACGGGTGGACAGCTCCATGGCAGAGGGAGGGTGAGGCGAGAGGCAGGGGGCGAGAGGCGAGAGGCACCCACAAAGTTAAGGGGACAAAGCGAACTTAAACCGAGTCAAACAGCCGGCAAAAGCTACTAACTTACACACACACAAGCCCACAAACACACAAACACACATACACTCCTACGCTTAGACGAGGGGGAGAGAGAGAGGATCAACACACGCACACGCACACACAAGCTTGCGCTTCGACATGGCCTCTGTGTGTGTGTGTGTGTGTGTGCCCCAACGAGGCGGCTCCTCCATTGTGCATGGGCATGGCTCTGTATAATAGTGGGGAGCACAGCACTTGCCCGAAGGGAGCGACAACGGTGGGGTAGGGGGATGGAGTGGATGGGGTTCGGAGGGTAGTTAGCTCTGGGCAGAGCAGGGTGGCAGGTTGCCAGCGAGTGGTGTGTGGCGGGTGCTGCTGCTGCCCGACAGAGAGTGTCGGTCGGGCTGTTGGTTATGGTCATAAAATAAACCAAACAAACAAGCCGGAACCATGTCAGAAGGCAGCAGCATGTGTGATACGTGCATGTCCATGTGCATGTGTGTGTGTGTGTGTGCATGTGTGTGCATGTGTGTGTGTGTGTGTGTTTGATGTATGAATGTATTAGTGTGCGTATCTGTGGAGTGTGTAGGCGATTGTGTGCAAGTGCGGATATATCAAGGACGAACCAACGGATCTGCACAGTGGAGCCAATTGAAGGGAAATCCAGGGAAATGCTGTCCTTTAGGGGAGGTGCAGCTTGAAAATATTCGAGATAAACCAATGAATATCCCGATTACTCTAGGGATATTCAATTTTTGCATATTGCACCCACAAATTTGCATCCTTGGAAGATCAAAATGTGTTTCTAATTTCCGCAAAGTGCAGAAAATGTTTCTAGATATTCCAAGAAAATATTAGCCTCTGAGTCGTTCCTTAGTTCCACTGTACTCCACTTTGGCTTGCCTTTGTTCCACTGTACATATGGTATTTTTCCTCTTTTCGTTCCACTGTACCACTCCACTGTACTCGAAAAGCTCCAGCAACTGAAATGAGCAAACAAAAAAAAACTGGCCTTTAATTTTGGCAAATTTAATCCCACTGTGCAGGCGGCTGCTATTGTTGTTGTTTTTTTTGTTGTTGTTGTTGTTGGGGCTGGTCAGAGGGTGGTGGGGGTTGGTGCTGCATGTGGCTGGGGGGCGGGGGCGGGGGGGGGATTGCCGCGACCACGGACTAACGGTGCGAGCTGTTTCATAATTTTTTATACACTTTCGTTGTGCTGCGCTGCGTTTTGCGGTTCGGGATAGACACGACCCCAAACACACACACACGCACATGCACACACACACGCAGAGGTTGAGGAAGTGTGTGTGTGAGTGGGAGGATGGGGGGGATAGATAGGCGGAGGGACAGAGCCGTAGCACAGTTGTATGTACTCGTATCTCTCTCCCTCTCCCTCTCTCGCTCCCTGCACGAGTATGTACTCGATTATCCCCTCTCGGAATCCCCAACAACCTTTCAACTCTACCACCCACACTCTCCGCTGTCCCTCCCTCCCTCCCTCCCTCTCTCTCTCTCTCTCTCTGAACTTTATATGTATGTCTGTACATTCATACATTCGTGTGTACATATGTCGGTGGATTTTATCAATAAAAATTCGCTCGTTGTTGCTGGCGTTTCGTTGTTGTTGTTGTTGTTGTTGTTGTTGTTGTTGTTGTTGTTGACTTTGTGGTGTTTTTGTTTTTTTTTTGTTTTTAATATTTTCACCGCTTTAAGTGTTAAAAGGATATCTGGCATTTAATGTGTGTGTCCGCCATAGCCCGCTATTTGTGTGTGTCCCCTTCGTGCGTGTGTGCGTGCGTGTGTGTGCGTGTGTGTGTGTATATCCGGTGAACAGCCATACCCTTGCTCCTTCGTGCTCCTGCTGCTCATCATAAAAGGATGGGGGGGCCTTTGCTTATCGCCATAAATATCATATTTATGGCTCACTCACTCTCCACCTCTCTCCCTCTCCCCCCCTCTCTCTCTCTATCTCTATCGCTATCTCTGTTTAAGTGTGTGTAAGCGTGTTGGCCCAGGGTATGTGCAGCAGTGGGGTCTGTCCAGCCAAACTGTCTGGAAAAACTACAGAAAACTTGTGTACCCTCCCTTGAATGTTCCTTGCATTGGCTCTCCTCCTCGAACATTAAGTATACGCAGTGTGTGGGGCTGGCGACTGAGCGATAGGATGGGGCAGGCTGTTGGAAAACTACGTTAGTTTTCGGTGGGTGGCTGCTCTGCGCTTTTCATTAGTGATGCTGAAAACGAGGGGAAAAGTTATCCATGAAATGCTGCTGCTAGCCCCCCCCCCCCCCCCCTCCTCATCCAAATCCTTCAGATTTACTACTTTTTTTATTTCTGCTGTTTTTCTTCGTTCTCGCTCTCTCGTACCATTTTTGGTACATTTTATTTTATAATCTGACTTTATTTCTCGAGTGGATGTTTGTCATAAAACTCTGTCCTCCGCCGCCTTCGCCCCTCGCCCCTCGCTCTGCTGCTGCATCACTTTCGTCCTGTCTCTGTCACTCCTTCAGCTACCATTGGGCCCCCGCCTCAATTGAATGTGGGCCGCGAGGTGCATTCGGAAAGGAAAAATGCTCTCAAGTTAGTTGAAGAGCCTTCCCATCGGAAGCCAGCGGAAAAAAGAGAGCGAGCGCACTGAAAAGCGCTTCAATTTCAAATTTTCGCCATAAACTGCGGAAAGCCAACAGCCAGGAAAAGCGTTTAAAATGCTTCAAAATTCCAAGGAGTTTCAGAGCATTTTATGGAGATTTAAATTTGGGACTAGTTTGGTGTGTTTTTCATTTGTTTTATTTATTTTTATTTCATTCTATAAGTTTGGATGGAATATATAAATATTAAATATGAAATCTAAGAGGTTTGAGTGGTGCGTAGAGTATATATGTTAATATATTGTCTAATATCTTACAAGTGTAAATTCTGTTGATGTTTTGAGTTGTGGGTAATATAAGTTAAATTTTTTTATTTTTTTTTTTGGCTTTAAAAATTTTCCTTTTTTTTTGGAGAAATATTAAGCATTAATTGCTTAAGCCTCTGCTGGATCTTCACTCATATTAAGGGGGAGGGGGGGGGGGGGGGGGTTTCCTTCTACCATTCGTTATCCCTAGCTTCCATATTTCCAAAATTACTTTTTTCCCTTGAATCTTTTTCCATTTTTCCCCAGAAAAGCTCAGTCTTTAGACCAGGAAAATTCCTTTAAATCTCCTACGTTGTTTGCTCATTTCAAATTCGTTTAATTTGGGAACCATTTTGGTAGAAAAGCCCCCCCCTCTCCCCACAGAAGCCTTCAACCTGCTCCCTACATATCTTAATCTTCTTTTTATCGCATCATTATTCTTTCCTTCCTTTCATTGCGTTGTTTCCCAACCCCCCCACTCCACCCACTCATTCGCTGCTTCCTCCCACTTATGCTCTGCACTCACCCACTCATTCCTTCGATGTAGCTTTCATCCCATACCCATACCCATCCCATACCCATCCCATATTCCCTTCCATTCCTCTGGCAATCATCGTCAACGCATTGCTCAAGGTGTCATTTCCGGCTGCCCAGAAGGAGACGAGACGAGACGAGACGCCAGCCCCCATCCCCCACTCCCCATCCCCATGGCATGCCATCGTCCTGCAGCATCATTCTAAGGGTCAGGAGTGTCAGGAGCAGTTGGTAAGTAACAAAATTAATTTTCGTACAATCCAACATCAACAGGGAACAGAACAGAACAGAACAGGGATACAAAAACAGGACCAGGACCAGGACCAGGACCAGGACAAGGACAGGGACAGGGAGGGGGGCCCACAACAATGGGAAGCAATAGCCAAAACGTTAAAAAAGGTGCAACCAAGCAGAGAGAGCAGCTTTATCTAAGGAGTGTGTCCATGCCCAGTGCCCGTGCCCGTGCCCGTGCCCTCTGTACCGCAGCCCCTCCCCATCCCCCTCCCCCTCCCCCTGGGCTCTTCTGCTTGCCTTTTGTCCATTGGAGCATGGCAAAGCGGCTCCTTGACTGGCAGCAGCAGCAGCAGCAGCAGCAGGAACAATCGCAGCATTTTCAACATGTACTAATTTTCCACTCCACACCCAAGGAACAATCACTTACACACACACACAGACACGCATACACCCACACGCACACACACACACACACACACACACACAGATACAGCTACACATGTACACTCTCTGAGAAAGGACAAAAGCCATGGACTTGACGCGTTTTTGGTCCTGCTGCTGGCACTACAAGGGATTAACCTCAAAAAATCTCATCAAAGTCAAAGCCAAGAGGAAGACAACAGCAGAGAGCCAGCAAAAAATAAATGGAAGGCGGGGGGGGGGGCAAGGAAGGACGGCAAGATGGGAAGCAGAGAAGTCCAGCATCCTTCGAGAGCGGTGTGGGGGGGGGGGAGGGGACGGTTCGTGGCTGGGAAGGGGCTCCAGGGATGGAGCCATAAAAATAAACCACCCAAAAAGTGGGCTAAAATGAAGTTGTGTGTGCAAAGAACAATAAAAATGGTAAAGGCACCAGAAGGAGGAAGCAAAACGAGACGGGGAAGGGGCCAGGGGCCAGGGGATGGAGGATGGAGGGTGAAAGAGGAGGGCGGAAGGCAGAACGGGGGGTTGCATGGAAGTGCCTGGGAGGAGCAACACGATGATGATGATGGCTAAAAGTTACAGAGAAAACAGAAACTCCAAGAGATATTTCTGGATTCCCAGAACCAACGAAGTGCGGAATGCCCTAACAGATCGAGGAACACTCGCAGAGCTGGTCTCTGATTACAGGCTAAAGGGACACATCAAACTGCAGCTTCCAGCTTGGACTTTTCCCAATTTGATGGGTCCAATAAGGAATAGAAATATAGATGAACGTCTCCAAAAAGGGAAAGGACTTTTCCGTAAAGGGCATATCGCAAATAAAAGCGAGCAAAGAAAAAATCTCACACAAGAATCCCAAAAAGGAAGCAATGAAGGAAAGAACGAAGAACAAATGGGGAAAAAAAGACGTGCCACAGCAAGAAGCAGACACCAAGGGGGCAGGCAGGAGGTGGGTGGCGGTGGTGATGGTGGTGGTGGTGGGACTGCTGCCACCTTCTGTTGCTGCCAACTGCCACTGCCACCGCTGCTGCTGCTGCTGCTGCTGCTGCTGCTGCTGCTGCATATTCAAGGGATTCCAAAGGGGATGGATGGCTGGAAAGGCGACAGAAAAAAATTATACAAATACAAAAGGAAACAAAAAAAAAGAAAATCAAACGAAACGCAAAAAAAAGGACAATGACAAAAGAAAAATAATACAAGCGATTGGGTTGAGAGTGTGTGTGTGTGTGTGTGTGGGGTGTGGGTGGTGTGGGGGGATAGGGGTAGTGGCAGTGGTCCCCGTACGGGGGTTGCAATGACGAACGTCCGATGACAATGACATTTTTGCTGCTGTTGTTCCTTGAAACAAACCTGAAAACCTGTGCATATTGCAGCTTAAAAAAATATATGTATGTGGATATAAGTACATATATCCAACCCACCCGAAAGGGAGGGAGGTACAGCAGCAGAAGGGGGGCATATCCTGGCAGCTTGTCAAGCATCTCAAGGGGAGAGCATCAGAGCGAGGGAGAGGGGGAGAGAGAGAGAGACGGGAGAGACGGGAGTCCCAGGCCAGGACTTATGGAATAATATCCCAAATATGCGTAAATTCATTTTTCTTCTCTCTTGATTCATTGTCCTATGCAAATGAGGCAGAATCCGAAGGCAAAAAACAAAACGAAAGAAAAAAGTAAGAGAAGGACAGGGACAGGGACAGGGATGGGGACAGGGAAGGTGTGGGTGTGGGTGAAAATGGATAAATGGAAAATGAAAAATGTTCACGAAGAACGAAGGACACAAAAAAAAAGGAAAGAAAGAAAAAATAACCACAGGAACTTTTCTTTTGGGCGCCTTATTTTCGTCGCTCCCGAGAGTCAAACCAAAAATTCCTGCCACTTAGCGGCAGCTTCGTCATCTTCTGGGTAATTGGAAACTCACTCTCTCTCTCGCTCTCTCTCGCTCTCTCTCGCTCTCTCTCTCTCTGCTGCTGCTGCTGCTGCTCTTGTGGCATGTAAGTTGACTATTATTTTGACATGACTACACAATCAAAACCTTCAAATTTCCCTTAAAGCGACTGCTGTTGGCTGTCTGCTGTTGCTGTCTCTATCGCTTGCCTCCCTGCCACCCCCACCCCCACCCACACCCACACCCACACAGCAATGCCAAACGACCTTCGCTGCCAAAACCAGCGCACAGTGGTGGAAATTATACAAACAGGAATTCGATTAATTGGTGGAGGATAATAAATCAATGGATATCAAATAAAATAAATAATTAAATAAATTAAAAATAATTATAATGCACAAATTTATAATAATTGCAAACGATATTGAACTAAAATCTGTTCTATGTGATCTGCAGTCTAGAAGGAATATCTTTTCCATTGGCTTCGAAATCTTCATAGATAATTCCCATCAATTTATTATTATTATATTCAAAAACTTCTTTATTAAATGCAAATCTGGTTCATTTCATTAGCCCTTAAATCTCTCCAAATAAAGCTCTATAAGACCCTTGAACTTTGTGCCCTGTGTGTCGCAGGAGTGTCGACTTGTAACCCCATCAAGTGCCCATCAATCCGTGAGCTTTTCCTGACCACTGTGCCATGTGGCTGTTTTTTTGTTGTTTTTGTTCTGTCTGTCTGTTTGTCGCTCTGTCGCTGCTGTCGCTGTCGCGATGCCTCAACTCTAAGCCAAACATTGTGTTGACGGCTTTTAGGCATGTGCGTGGTGTTCTGTGCTCTGTCTGTGTGTGTGTGTGGGTGTGTGTGTGTGGGTGGTTGGGGGTGGTTTATTCCTGGGTTATGCCTTGGCTTCGCTTTGCTTTTGCTTGGGTGTGCCAGAGGGCTGTAATAACAATGACGACGACGACGATGACGACGACGCCATCTCTCAGTCGCCGCCGTTGACAATATGAGCAGAACGGAGAACGGAAAACGGAGGGGAGGGAGAACGGAGAACCCACTGCCACCCACAAGTCGCGTCAGTCTGTCCCCTCGACTTCTCCAGCCCACTCTGCGCCCACTCTGCGCCCACTCTGCACCCACTCTCCTTCCATTGTTCTCACACTCTTCGGCTTCTCTTCCTTCTACTCCCATTTTCATATTGCTGGCAATTTTCTATAATCCTTTTTGCCTTTTGCAAACATTTCCACAAGTTGTTCTTGTTTTTCCCAGAGTTTTCATTGTTGTTGCTGCCTGCTGCTGCTGCTGCTGCTGCTGCTGCGAGGAAAGTTTATGAAAAGTGACTGCGTTAGCAGAAAATATTATGCTGCCAGCGGCAATGACTCCACAGAAAAACCCCACCACCCCCCCAAAAGAAGCCACCCACCCAACCCATCTGCACCCGCTCTCTGGGAAAACTGAGGAGCAATCCCCACTTTTGCTACAGCCATAAACTCTTTTTTATTTTATATTTTTTAACCTTTTTTCCAGGGGGGTTTGGGCTTGGGCTTGGGTTTGGGAAATTTTCAAGTTTTTGTTGCTTCGAAAAGTTTTTGCTTGGCCCAAAAGTTGGGAAAATGTTTAAATTCAACACACACACACACACACACACATACAGATACATAGATACAGCACACACACAGAGTCAGACGCAATATTGTGTTGGCCTATCCATGGCATACAGTGCGTATGCGTGATATACTACTCTCGACTCTTGCTTCTTCTTCTGCTGCTGCTGCTTCTGCTGTTGGGAGGGTAGCCCTGCCCTCTACTCCTCTCTCATCTGCTCCTCCCTCCCTCCCTCTGGCAACCCTCTCCCTCTGCCACTGTTACCTCTACGGTTCCCCCCCTCTGCGCCCTGCTCTCCGTAAGGCAACCCGAAAAACTTCCACAGCTTAAATCAAACTTTTCGACCATCCTCTGGCCTCTGATGGAGGGAAAAAGGAGAGAAATGGGCTAAAACGGGCCACAACAGAGGGGTGTACAGTGGCGGCTGCCAGAGAGGGCAGTGGGGCGCAGTGGGGGGCAGTGGGGGGCCGTGTGTCGTCCCAAAGTCCTTTTAGATCTGCTCTTCAACTTTTGGGTCAACGTCTGTTTGTCTATTTGTTTGTTTGTTGCTATCTCTGGTCGTTCGTCCGTCTCTCTGTCCGTCTGTCCCTCTGTCCGTCTGTCGGTTGTTTGGGGTTTCTCTTACCAATCATCCTGTATCCTCTGTGCATCCCTTCTCTGCACTACCCTTTGTCCCTGCCCCATCCCCCGCCCCCCTTGTGGCACTCAATGTCTGCTCGATTTGTTTGTACATTTCCCCTCTCCCTCTCCCTCGACAAAAAAAAACTCTTCGACTGACCATTGTCCTGCTCTATCTCTTTCACTCGCTCTACCCAGCCTCGCTCTCTCTCGCTCTCTCTCTACCTCTTTCTCTTTCACTCGTTTCGACCTTTTTGTGAAATTTTTGCCTTGACTGTTGTCTCCTCTACACCCCATTCCCCATTCCCCTCCCCCTCCCCCTCCCCCTCAAAAACAACGATGTTGCCTTGGCCCCACTTTCTGCCATTGCTGCTGCTGCCGCTGCCTTTCTCTATTAACTTTTCGTTTTAGCTACTTTTCCTTTGTCCTTTCGTGTCCGTCTGTCTGTCTGTCTGTCTATCGGTCCGTCTGTCTGTCCTTCCTTCCAGTGCCTGTCCTACCGTCTGTCCTGTCTGTCCATCCTGTCTGTCCTGCCTGTCTGCCTGTCCGTCCGACTGTGACCTGCAGAGAGAGAGCGACTGATGACCAAACGCTTCTTTTTGGGGGAAGGAGGAATGGGCTTGTGGGTGTGGGGGTTTGCGGTGTGGCGGGGGGGTACTGTCTCTTCGTTCGAGTGTCGCCACAGCTGAAGGGGCGAAAAATGATTTGTGGATGGTTA
Source organism: Drosophila helvetica (assembly GCA_963969585.1). Lineage (NCBI taxonomy): Eukaryota > Metazoa > Arthropoda > Insecta > Diptera > Drosophilidae > Drosophila > Drosophila helvetica. The sequence goes on along the minus strand of OZ018401.1, from coordinate 69,796,709 downwards.
ACAAGAGGTTGAAAACTATTTAGGGGTTGGAAATGTTGTCGCTTTAAGGAGCTCCGGGGATCAATGATTCCCCCGGGGGGAATCCTTGCCGAAACGCCACCAAGGAATGAAAGACAATGGCCATGGGGATTTACTCAGATGTCAGGCTCTTATTGCAATTATTTTTGCTAATTTTCGGTTGACAATTCTCACAGGTATTCCGATTACAGATCTCTGATTCGTATATCAATTTCCACTCATATATGCCAATGGTTTTGGTCCATTTTCTGATGGTAATTTCCATACAAGTCGTATAATCTTTTTTCCACCAATTTTTAAGGCTCTTTCTTTTCGAATTCTTCAGTAACTTCAGTAAAAAATTCTTGCAAATCTTTCTACCATCCTTAAACCATTTCCTTCCTTGTTCTCATCGTCCTTGCTATTTCTTTATAATTTCTATACCCTCCTATGGCTTTATAAGTGCTGGAAAACATATCCCCAATACCATTCCCCCATGGTCATAGGATTCCCCCAATTATTCTATGCCAACTGTTACACCAATTCTTATACCAATCACCATCGAAATTCCTTTGAGAGTTCTTCCCAAATTCCTCAGATAATTCCTCGCCGAATTCCCATATTCATCTTCCATCTTCCATCTTCTCTTTGACAATCGTAATCTATCATGTACAATATTTCCCACCCCAAACAAACGAAAAAAAAAGGACATCATATTATTATCATCATCTTATGAGGCATATCCCCACCGCCACTAGACCCCCATCCACTGGACCCCCATCCAATACACGATTACATTCCAGATTCGTTTTGGGCAGATGACAAAACACAACACCAAGCATAGTCCGACAGTCCGACAGTCCGACGGTCCGACAGTCACAGTTCAGATTGAGGCCTGGCCTTATCCAGGGCGTCGTCACTTGGAGCCAAAATACAGCCATTCTGGCAGTAACCATCCATGGCCTCCACCACCAACACCACCACCTGATGCCTGTCTCCTGGTGCTCCTGTGGGGCGAAGCGGGGGCGGGGCCGGGTCTGTGGCTGGGCTATGGCTATGGAAAAACCATAGCAATGCCATAGTCCACGCTCTTTGCAGTCCACACCCGTACGCTGCTGTCCAATGTCCTCCCTCCTCTCTCCTCTCGCCTCTCTATCCATTATCCTTAGTCCGAAAAAGGACATGCTATAATTTCCAACAACAACAAAAGCAGCAGAACAAAACAGCACAGCAAAAAAAAAAAGAAAATAGAAAAACAACCGACAAAAGTAACCAAAAAGCGGCAGCAGGGAAAACAGCAGCAGCAGCAGCAGCAGCAGCAGGCAGCAGGCAGCAAAAGGAAAGCAACAAAAAAAATAGCCAGCAACAATCCCGAAAGCAACTAAAAACAACAACTACAAACAACTTAGGCCATGGACAGGACATGGAAGGACATGGGAGGACACGGGAGGACATGGGTTCGGTTCGGTTCGGCTCCCCCCTTGCGACCAGAAAAGCTCGCCCATAGTTGTCCTTTGCCGCCAGGCTGTCAGTCCTCGGAAGACCCCAAGCCCCGTGTCCCAGTGTCCCATGCCCCATGCCACATGCCCCATGCTGCCAATCCTGCAGTTATCCTTGTGTGTTGGTATGTACGCTCCTCTCCGCTCCACTCTGCTCTGCTCCTCTGGTATGCCATCACGCAAAATGCTCTCCTGCTCCTGCTCCTGCTGCTCCTGCTGCTGGTTCTCGGGGTTCTGCCGCCCGTCTCTTAATGGGTGGCTTGACAGGGTTTAAGCTCTTTTACGGGGCAGATTGTGTTTCTGCAACAGCAACAGAAGGAGAGGCAGCAGCAGCAGCAGCAGTGGCAGTGGCAGCAGTGGCAGCAGTCGCAGCGGCAGCAACAGCTAGAGGAAAGTGGCGATGGGTGGGAGGGAAAATCAGCAGCAAAGAAAACTGGAAAAAGGTTGCATTTGATGGGAGAATAGGTGGCGAGGTTAGAGTGAGAGCTAAGTGAAGATAGAGATGGGTCTGGGGCTTGTGATTTCTCCATAATGGAATCACTAAGGATTACTCAAGGCTGCCTTAAGCTCTCTCGTGTCACGAGATGCACTCAAATACAGAAAGAAATTTGAAGAAAGATGTAGAGAAAAGGGATCCATAGGCATCTGAATAAGGAATTGTTCATCAGTGAAAAGAAAGCTAAAAGAAGCCACAAACTAAGATTATTTTATTATTATTTATGCCACGAGAATTCTTCAAAGAAGAATATCTTTTAAGGAATTAAAACATTGCTATGAGATCAATCTACAAATGGTTCCTTTACAATCCCCAAAGCTACCTTTTCCTATGGGTAATCCACACCGATTCGTGTCGCTATCTGCTAAGAAAAGGAATAACAAAGAAAAATGAAGGTCCTCGGCCATTCTTGGCACCCCGCTCCTCCCTGTGTCACGACTCGTTCTGCTGCCATCCCTAATTTGGCAAAGAAAAAGGAAAAGGACGACGCCTGGCGGAAAATAAGCTGGCAAAAAACTTGATTCTACTTTGGCGCACAAAGTTTCTTAGCTTCGTCTTCGACTTTAGTCAGTTGCTGCCTCTTGCCCACACCCACACCCGCACCCTCCCACTGCCTCTCGTCTCTCCCATTATCCTGCTCCGTTTCTGCCCCCTGTTGCTCCTGCTGCTCGCTGCCTTCTGCATGCTGCTGTTTGTTGCTTTTGTAAATTGGTAAAAGTTTGAGTTTAATTCAATTCGGAACGGAACGGAACGGTAGCTGTAGCTGTAGCGGTGGCGCTGTGAGTGGTAGCTTCCTAAAGGATAACGAAAATGTTGTTGCCCGAAGGGGCAACAGTTCTGAAGAGGGTGTGTAGGAGTATCCAAGTATGTATGTGTGTGTGTGTGTAGGGGTGGGCAGGGGAGGGCCCGGGGAGTGGTGTAAAGGATATCACGCGCAAATTGCGGGTACAGTGACTGCCGGAGGGGCCACGGAGGGGCCACGGAGGGGCCGACACAGCGGGTGGCAGCAAAAGTTCCACAATGTAGGGGATAGTTTCGTGCTGGCACGGGGCACGGGGCACGGGGCAGGGGGCAGGGGACATCGTTGGCTTGTTGCTCGGAACATGCAACTCTTGGCACGTAGTCGCCTCCTCTAAATGTGGCATGTTTATGGAGGCGGGGGTTTGTGTGGGGGGCGGGCCGGGGCGCTGGCAATACGAAAAACAAATGGAAAACACTTTTGGGACAAAAGTTCAACTCCAACTCCCCCCAAGCCCCCTGGAATATCCTGCATTTTATAGATTTTGGTGGCCATGCCAGCCCATCCCGCGCCCAACCCCTCTTCTCCGCTTGCACTCCTTTTCCGAGCATTTTATTAGCAATTCCACACTCCTCTGAAGGAAATGCTTCCTCCCCTCGTCCGCACTCCCTTTGTTGGTTTTGTTGTCGCTGTGCATTAAGTGTTGCCAACTTTATTTAATGGCATAACAGTTGACTGGCAGTCATTGGCCCCACAATGCCATGCCCCATGCCCCATGCTCCACACTCCACACACTCTAGACACTCCACTCTGCCCCACAATTCACTGTGCAACACAGAAATTAACAGGAGAAAGAGTGCTGGAAAATAAGGGTATTCCCAGTACAGTGCCACTCCACTAATCTCCTTATACAACACTGAATCAATGGGAACACAGAGATGACTTGTGCAAAAAATAACAGAAAGAAAAGGCTAAAACTGAACAATAGTAAAGAAACTAATTATGGAAGGAAGGAAAAGCGAGCAAAAGGGAAAATGCAAGAGTAAACAGTGTTGGTAAACGTGTGGGTAAGTATAATTGCATTAATTGGCTCCGCACTCCATTTAAACCAAATCAAACACCCATTTCTAAACAATATTGAACAGAAGCCAACAGAAGAAGAGCGCAGAAAAATTGGCGAACAGTGTTGATAAATGTACAAAAAAGTTGGACTTATGTTTAATTTAGGTACCGAATGTCAGATGATCCCAACCACCGCACAACAATCCACTCTTCATTTCATAAATAATTAAGAACTGAACCGCAAGGAGCAGATCAGAGAAAACTTCAACGCTGAACAGTGTTGGATAACGTTCAGGTTTGATTTTTTTTAAACTTTCACAATGGAGCCACACTTTACCATATGAGAACACCCCCTAGACATTCTGTTTTCACATTCTTTCCATTCTTCTTCGCCACTTACGCCAGCAAAACGATAACTAATCAGTGTTGATAAACGTGAAAGCTGAAGAGAAAATTATGCAAAGCGTCAGAGTAAACAGTGTTGCTAATCGAATAGAAAATGTTAATTTCGTGCCTCATTGGGGTCCTGCGGCGTCCTGTGGCTCATTGGTTCATTGCCTTGTGGCTTGGTGACTTCTTCCATGTGGTTGCTGTTCATTTTCTCCTTCCGTTCTGTTGTTGTTTCTGTTTTTGGTATGTATGTAGGTGGGTGGGATGGGGTGGGGTGGGGTGGGGTGGTGCCATGGGTGTTCTGTTGGGGAATTTTCCATAGGGGTTGGGCGCCGCGTAAATTGTCTATTAGTCAGTGGAGCAACGAGAGAGAAATTGCTGCACATTTTTATTATGTTTTCCTTTGTTTTTCTGTTTTCTGTTGCTTTTTTTTTCTTTCCTTTTTGCTTCTGCCAGCGAGTAAGGGATGAAATTTAATTAAGATACTTTGACGTCTCGCAGATACACAAACAGAAGGCAAACATACACCCATAGATACACCCACACCCACACACACATACCGAAACACAGAGCGAAACATTTGGTCTTAGGGATAATTCAATTTGTGTGTGTGTGTGTGTGTGTGTATGCATGGCTATGTGCCTGTGTGGGTGTGGAAAATCATCAATATACAAAGACAGAAACGAAGAAGAAACGTTGACAATGTCACGGGGGCCCCCGCTTTTCCCAGCATCGTTTCCCTCAGAGGGGTTGGAGGGCAGACAGGGTAATAGGCGAGTGGTTGGGGGTGGTTTCACTCACTTTCGTTTTGTCATTTCGATAATTTTCGCCTAGTTGGATGTCTTTGGATTTCGCTTCATTTTGGGGTATAGATTCTTTTGGGATGGGAGGATGGGGGGATGGGGGGATGGACGCTTTAATGGGTAGAGAAATTAATGGAATTTCGGAGGTTATTCGGTCACGGGCATAGGCAACGATTGGATGTCCTATGATAAGAGTTCGATTAAAGATCGATAAATCATAAGCGATGAAGGGATGGGAACGATAAGACAAGGATCGAACGTGGAGAAATATATTATGGAATTTGCTAGCGATTATTAATCGTTATCGATCACTAATAAGTTGACTTCTGAATGAATCATCCACATCGATAGACATATCGATTATGTATGTATGTAGTTATCGATGGGTGATTGGTTTCCCCTGTCTCATGCAGGTCCACCTCTATTCTGTAGCCCCGAGAGCCACTGTAAAGCGGAGTTGATAATCGAAATGCTTTGATCTGTCTACCAATTTGCTCCACGGGTCAGCCTCCTGCCCAGCCCCTCCTCCGCACCCATTAAACTTGATGGCTTTTCAGCTGGTGGAAGGAGGCTGCCATGGGGCAGCTGGGCAGCGGCAGCGGCAGCGGCTGAGGTGGTTCGAGGCGGTTTTTTGGGGGGGGAAAGTCACTCGCATGACGCAATCTGGCAATTATCTGCGATGCCCCATTCCCCTACCCTCCCCACGCTTCCACTTCTCCTTTTCTCCTCGCTCTTAGTCCTCCAACAATTTCTCCTTCCTCTCGTGCACACAAAACTTTTCCATTTCCCCCACCACCTTTCCAACGTGAAATCATCTTCGAGGGGCGTCGTCTTTCGTTTCGTTTGTTCTATTGGAAATTTAATTAGGTTTACATCATTTTCGTGCATTTCCCGCCAGATGGGCAGCACCCAATAAGGGGCTGCGGTGCGGGCCGGCCCAGAACAACAGTTGGTCAAAAACAACTTTCACTTTCGGGTTCATGGGGTAGGGGGCGGGGGGGCGCGCTCGAGTCAATTAGAGGCATGGCATTTACAAGTCAAATATTGTGACTACTGGTGGCAAGAACAATAAGAGCATCGGTTGTCGATTAATTAAACTTGTGCGCTTCCTCCTTAGCACTCCTATCATCCCTCGAACCCACCCGCCTTTGTCCCTGCCCCTCTCGAGAGACAAGAGGAAGCCTTAGGACAACAAAATGCATAAATGTTATCAGCGAAACAGCACCACCACCAACACCACCCAATAAAATATTAATGGTTACAATTATGTGCTACGTGGCAGGGATAATCAAGTTCGCAAGTCCCGCATCCTAACGCAATTACAAAGCAATCAAAAAAGAGGCAGAAAGGCAGTAGTACAAAACGTACGATTTCTATATAAATGCTCGACGCAGTTGAACTAATTCAATGAACAGAACACAGACCCAACGGCAACGGCAACAGCAACAGCAACAACAACAACACCAAAACCCCCCTTCCGACTGAACAAATGTGTTCGCTTGCAACCCAAACAAGTGGGGTGGTGTTGGATCGGTGTTCAGATCGGACTCGGACTCGGACTCTCGTTGCTCGCTTCTCACTTCAGACGGGTTGTGGGTGGGTTGCTAATGGAAGGAGTGCTGCAGGCAGGCAGGCAGGCAGGCACTGACACTAGTGTGAGAGGAAGGAGTGCCACAAGGACTGCGAGAGGTCGCCAAGTTGAAACATGGCCGGCCTCCTGTTGTGCGCTGAATAATTCCGTAATGTATCTAACCTCGAAAACCTAATCAAGTCCAGTTAAGCAAATGTGTGCACAAGGAGGATGGTAGAGTGGGAATAGCAGAGTAGGAGAGTGGATGGGAGTGCAATTACCAACCAACATATAACCTAAGCAGAAGAGTGCGAGAGAGAGCGCTCAATCAAGTCCGAACGTGGCTCGCACAGAACGTCACACACGAACGCAACACGCTGCCAATGGAACAGGCGCGCAGAAGATTGGAAGAGCCATTGTGGGTGTCCGTGCGAACTCAGACCGACCAAGCGAGGCAATCGAACGAGACGACCGAACACGAACACGAAACACTACACGAAACCGAACCCCAACCCGAACCCGAACTTGGAGACCGTTCGATGCCGATGCCGATGCCTGCTCTAATGCTTTCACATTGTGTGGTGTTTCAGCTATCTCTGTCACACTCCATCCCGGTTGCATTTAGCTGTGGAAATTATTCTGATACCCCACAAACACCCCGGCCCGGCCTGCTCCTCCTCGCCCTTCGACACAGCTCAGCGGAAAATTCACTTTTCGCCATCGCTGCGCACTTGTGCCGAAAGTCAGTCGGGCACGTCCGCCATCCGACATGTCCGCCTAACAGAGAGACAGACATACATAAAGAGAGAGAGAGCGAGAGCATTGAGTGAGAGGGGAGAACCATTCACTCACTCACTCACTCATTTGTTCGCTCATTCGATTTTACCGTTTAGTGCGCCCTTTTGCGCCTTATCAACGTTTCATTTAATTTGCCCTGAAACCTTTTTTTTTTTGTTTATTTTTTTTTTTTTTGTGGGTGAAACGAAGCGAGGGACAAGTCAGGAGGGAGGAACCTGGAATCCTGGAATCCTGGCTTCGGTTACGGTTTCGGTTACGGATTTCGATTTGGCTTTCGGAATCCGATTCCGATTCCGATTCCGATTTTGTGGAGTTGCGGTTGATTAGGTGTTATCGTTATGATTAGTGGTCGCTCGAGTGGCAGGCTCCGCGTCCGTTTAGTCCGGGAAGTTGCGGTTTTCCCAGAGTGTCGTCCACCGGTGGGTATGTGGGTGGGAGGATGGGTGGTTTGGGTGGTGGTGGAAGAGTGTAGAAAATGGGCGGAATGTGGGAATGTGGGAATGTGGGTGGCAGTGCGGAAGTGCGGTAATGCGGATGATTAGTTCATTGTAATTGCACGGATAAACATCTAAATAGGTCTATAGGTGGTTGAAGAACCAAGCGAACAGATCTTCGAGAGGGTGCCTGAGGCGGAAAAGCTTCCACACTTCGAATAATGTTAGCGATTCAGGGACTATCTGCTTATTAGACGGAAAATAACTATATTTATCTAAGGAAAATACCCTAAAAATAATGAGAATAAAAATACTGAAAATATTTATTAAAGCAATAATTTATGGCATTTTGAGCAAAGATTCCAAAAGAAAAACATTAATATATAAGGTATAAGATCCATTAAAAGCTCTGGAAACCAGGGACTTTAATCATTATAAGTTTTATTATAAAAACTATATAATAATGATTAGTTACAATTCGTATGGATTTGCTCACAAAATAATGATTCATTTTGAGTTATACTTTAATCATTATTTTTAGGCAAACAAATAAAACTCATTAAACAATAATTATTCCTACTTCCTATATTACTTTCTGTAAAATTAAATATTAAATAAATAAAATTAATATTGATATATGTATATATATATTTTACTTCGTAAGAAAAAGTCGAAAAGCAAAAAATAAAGCTCAAGGAATAATTATTATTTAATGAGTTATTTTTCTTACTTAAAAATAATGATTATTGGTTGAGTGTTAAAGTATAACTCATAATTAATCATTAATTAATGCATAAATTATGATTAAATATGAATATTGTTATATTTCTCGCCGTCTTAAAGTTATTCCAAGTGAATGAAATAATCATTATTTTCAGTCCCTGCTGAAAACAGATCTGAGAGGATGTTTATCGATGGCTGAATGATTCAGGTAGCATCTCTAGTAAATTCTCAATATTTCTGGGAAAACCTCCCATGGAAAAGCAGAGGATAAACATCGTCTTAAGCAATCCCGCCCTGCAGCGTAAGTAATCCAATACGAGCCCTAATTTGTTTGCGATTCAAAGTTAGTTACTGCAACTTGATTTAACAATTTTTCACATATTGCCCCCAATCCGTGAGCGAGAGCAGCGTGAACATTTTCCACATTTTCATGCTTCTTCCGCTGATGTTTTTCCCTTCCACACATTGCTCATACGCCGCATGGCACTCGGGGAGTGGAATATGGGGGGGGGGGGAGAAACGAGAATGGAAGGACATAAAGGAGGATACGAGCTGGGGAGTGTCCCACAGTGGCGCGGATTTATTAATATTTTTTCAGCGTTGCTGCAGCCCCCCATCCAGGACTTCTCCTCTTTCTCTTCTCTTTCCCTTCTTCTGCTGTTTTTTTTTGCTCTTCCTGCTGCTATTTTTTTTGTTGCATACATTTTGTAATTTCTTTGTGGAACTCCTCCCCGCTCCCTTGGCTCCTCTCTCGCCCTCTTTCCTCTGCCTGTATCCTCCTCCTGCATCTGCTCCTGCTCCTACTCCTACTCCTGTATCCTCCTGTTGGGTATCCTCAACGCTTTTATTCATTCATTTATTTGCGCTTTTCTACATTCCTTTTTTTCCTCGCTTCTCCCTCCCTGCCATTTTGTCCTTTCTTTCTCTCACTCCCACTTTTTTTGCTCGTCCTTTAGGAACTTTTATGCGCTTCGCTTTCCTTTCACGACTTTTCTTATGTTTTTTCTTTTTAATAATACTCTTACTGAGGGATTTTCGATCACAAGTTTCCATAGTGGAGTGCACTGGCTATCGGAATACCCTCTAAAGGATGATTAAGCGATCGATAACTGGCTCTAAGCTCGAGTTCCCGATTTCCCGATAACATGATCTAAATGAATGGGTATAAAGCCATAACCCTTGAAGATCCCAGGAGCTGTGAGGAATTCCTTCGGGTTTCTTCTTCCTGGAAAGGGTATTGTGGTGCTCTCACTCCTTCTTGAGCTGTTTTTCTTCTTTGGCTTTCTTCTACGCTTTTCCTCTGTTCAATTTGTGCTTTTCCTTTTGCATTTTGCGCTGGGAACAAAGTTGCCGCTTTATTGTTTCGATTTAAGTTACTTTGTATGCTGTCAACGTGGGGTAAGATGGTTATATAGCCAGTCGAAGGGGGTTGCAGGGGCAGGAGTAGGATGGGAGGTGCACGGAATGAAAGGTTCTGGGTTCTCGGTGTTCTGGGGGGGAGGGGGGAAGTGGGGGATGGACCCACAACGAATGCCCGCATTGAAATCGCCTGGGAGCCGCTTTTGGGTTTCATTGTTGCCTGTTTTTATTTCATTGGAGAGAAAAGTGACGGCTGGAGAGGAGAGGGGAGGGCAGCAGGGTGGAGGGTGGAGGGCGGAGTGGGCTGTTTGGGGGCTTGTACTTTGATTTGTTGGGGTAGCCTGTCGGTTCGGGGTGTCGGTCGCCTCGACTTTTATGCTCGTTTAATGGCTGCGAATTTACTCGCTTTATGCGTCTTCGATAAGCATTTATTAGCGCCATGAATGGTGGCGGGAGGCAGGAGGCAGGAGGCAGGGGGTGGTGTGGGGGGTTACGGTGCTGGAGCGGTTGGTGGGGATGTGGCATAGTATCTGCAGCATGGGTAATGGCTAACGGTATTGGCCTCAGTTTTTACTGGCGGCCGATGGGGCGTATGATTTATTTTTATGCTATTCATTTATTTTTTGATACTTTATTCCCGGCTTTGGGAGGGCAGACGAGTCCTTGGGGGAGTAGGGAGATTACTCTTTTGGCGGAAAGAAAGATTCCTGTGTCAAGGATTATCTCAGTCCTGTAAGACATATGTCCGCCAGATGCTCTTCCTCAATGGAATATCCATACAGATTATCTCCCTATCTAGTGTGGCTATATCATCTCTCCGATCGGTGGAGAGGCTCTCTCTATAGCTCTGTATGGCTCCTCCTTCTGCTCTTGTGCCTCCCACTTTAAATTGGTTTCCCATCCGCATTCCGCATTCCGCTTTCAGCTCTCGACTGCTGCTCCTGCCCCATCCTTGTCAGTCGCCGCATCCTCGTATCCCAAAGCCATCAACAGCAGCCACCCCATGCCCCCCCTACCCTACCTCAATCTCCCATCTGCATCCTCCCCCCGCCAGCACCCCCTTCTGTGGCCCCCACGCCTTGGGTATATTGCAATTTTTGCTGCTGTTGCCCATAAAACTTTTCCACAATTTTTACTCCCATTTTTGTTTTTTTTGTTTGTTCCTGCTTCTCCTTTGCCATGCTGCTCCTGCTAGTGCCACGCCTCCTTTTACGCTTTTTGCTGCCTTCATCCAAGTCGGAGGGGGTGGCTGGAGGGGGGGGGGGTTCTGGTCGGAAGAGATGTAGTAGCATCAGCACAGTGGCAACAACAAGGACAACATTTACTTGTCTGCTTAACTGCAAAGACAAACCGTACCCCTACCCTCCCCTCCCCACCCCTCTCCTGGCACCATCAGGATTTTCCTGCTATCTCTGCTCTCCGCACGTCCCTCTGCTCGTCCCTACATCCTCTCCTCAACAAGCTGCTTTGCCTGTCATCTAAAATTCATTTTTATACTTGTATTTTCCTTCAATTTTTTTTCTCCCTTTTTACATTTTGTTTCCTTTTTTACATTTGCTTTTTCCTTTTGCTTTTTTATATTGTTTTCTTTGTTTTTTTTTTTGTGTTTTCTTTGCTGTTTTTTTTTTCGTTTTGCTTTCGTTTTTGCCATTTTCTTTTCTTGAGCCATTTTTATTATTTTTGTCATAAGCTCTGTCGCTGTCTCTGTCTCTCTCGCTCTCTCCAACTATCTCTCTCTCTCTCTCTCTCTCTCTCTCTTTCTGTTTGTGTGAGTGGCGGCTTCTTTATATATTTTTCATTGTGCCACACTGGCGCACATCCTGCCAGCGCTCCTCTGCTCCGCTCTGCCCTGCTCTCCTCTCCTCTCCTCTTCGCAGAGACTCACAGAAGTCAAATACGTTTTAATATCTTTTCTCTCTTGACATTTTCACTACAGTTATGTTGCCATTTTTCCACAACTCCTGTTCATGTGTGTGTGTGTGTGTGCCATGTGTGTGCCTGTGTCTGTGTGTGTGTGGGTGTGTGTGTGTGTGTGTGTGTGTGTGTGGGTGAGTGTTTTTCTTCTCTTTCAATTTTTGTTGCTGGCATATCATCCATGGAGCACGGAGCTCGCAGCTTTTTCCCAGTTTCCACAGCTTCCACATCGTCGAAAGCCGCGCCAGTTACTTGCCAGGTTCTTCTGCTCCCCTCTGCTCCCCTCTCCTCCTACTTCTTCCACTTCCTCCACTTCCTCCACTTCCTCCTCTCGCTCATGTTCTCCATCTTTTGAGTGTTCGTCTTTCTCCGTAATATCCGTGTGTGTGTGTGTGTGTGTGTGTGTGTAAAAGTATGTCGCCAGCAAAGTGTATCCGTTGGTATGTGTGTGTGCGTGTGTGTGCGTGTGTGTGGGTGTATATTCATGGCAAACGCATCATCCTTCGGCTCTGCCAGGACTATAATGCCTGCCTGTCGTTCCATGTAACGGTATGCGTGTGCGTGTGGGTGTGTGTGTGTGTTTGGTGGGCGCAGCTTAATGCCTTTGCCATCATTTCTGCCACCCACTCCCACTGCCACTCCCACTCACACTCCCACAACACTCCACGAATCGTCGTAGCAGTCCTTCGTCCTTCGCCTGATGTTGCAGGCTGCTGTCATTGTAGGAGCCACCGACATGCTCGCTTTTTTCGCTCTTTCTTTCTCTCACCAAAATCCAATCCTCTGTATCTTCCACCTGCCCCTGCCCCTGCCCCAGCCTCTGCCTCCCCTGCCACCCACTCGATGCAAGCGTAACATTTTGCGCCACAATTTTCCTTCCTTTTTTTGCTCAGTTGTCTTTTGCTTTTGCAAAAGTCGTTCGCCGTCAATACTCTAACCGAAAGGAGGATCCTTGGGGAGTCCTGGATTCGCTGAAGGCTCTGAAGCGAGAGAGAGAGAGAGAGAGTATAGAATTTGGGTGGAATATAATGGGATATAATGGGATTCATCCTATGAACTACCAACACTTCCAATATCCCTGGTTCTGCTCATCTGAAATGCTAATCCCTCTTCCGTTGGTCTTGTATTTCATTAATTATTCCGTTAAATATTATTGGATTTATTATCAATATTCCATCTATCCAATATTCCATTAAATGTTTGATTTTCTTCGGGTTTCTCTCGGTGTATTCATTGTGGGTTTTTCTTCCATAAATTCCATAAAAGAGAGATAGAGATATGCCAGTTTTTTCCTTCTTGATTCAATCTCCTCAAGTCTTGAAGTCCCTGCCACATTTTCTTTGGATATTACTTACTTAATTAATTACTTAATTAATAAATGAATAGTTTTATCCTCGATTCCCACACTCTGTAGAGTATTCCATATTCGCTCTGTTGTCTTCCGATTCCTGCGACCTACCGATTCGGTGTCCTTCTGCTTCCTTTCCTACCACATCTGCATCCACAGTCGCCCCCCCACCGCTCCACCCACTGCCACCACTATTGCCGTTTTCCGTCTCTTTCTCTGGTGGCCTGTGCCTGTCTCTGTGCTTGTCCCTGCCCCTGCCCCTGCCCCAGTCCCAGTCCCTGTGCGGCATGCAATTTTTTCCGCGTCCGTGTTTGGCTGCTGACTTGAGCTTTTAAAAATATTTTTGTTGAATTCTCCACTCGCCAAACACACGGCACATTATCCACGTGGATGGATAAATATACCTACACACACACACACACATACAGACATATAGTAGGTATAATGGGAGTATATGTAGATGTATGAATGTATTTGCGAGTGCTCAATGGTCAATCCAAAGCCATCCTTGGCCCACACACAGACTGTTGGCATGTGTAAACATCAGTACAACATTTCCGCTTGTCTACCAATCTGCCCATTTCCCATTTCCCTTTTCCCTTTTGCCAATCCCCACCCCCTCAGAGCCCACAGAGCCCTCAGAGCCCTCGGATCCCACAGATCCCACAGATCTCGCCCTCCCATCAAACACGAGAAGTACATTCCGAATTACAATCCCCAATTACCATCACCTGAATGCATAATTAAATACAAACGGTTTTCCTTTTAATCTGCGGATGCAAAGCAAAACACGAGGACACGGATGACACGCCCCCTGCCCCCCACTGAGCCTTGGAAAGCCCCTCCCCCCCCCTCGAACCGCACACACACAGAAAGAAAAAAACAACCGCAAATAAATAATTAAAAAGGAAAATTCCACAAAATGCGAAAAGGTCAGCGCATACAATTTTGTGAAAATCGAATATTAAATTACCAACAAAAACCAGAAAAAAAAACGGACCAGAACGAAAAAGCGAACGAGAAGTCGGCTCGACTTAACCCAACTTAACTACTTGACAGCAAATTTTGTAAAATGTAATTAACCAGCGACCAAAAAGGGAGAGCAGCATCGGGGAAGCAGGGCGGAGAGGGCGGAGAGGGCGGAGCTAGAGAGCGAGAGCAGGATATGGGGCAGGGGAAATGCTAGCCCCAAACAACAGTAGAATGTTGGAGGGAGGAGAGGCGGCAGGCACTGGGCGGTGGGCGGTGGGCGGGAGGCTGTAATAAAAGCCCTATGAAATGGGGGAAAATCAACAGAACTCGTTGACATAATTTTCAAGCATCCCAAAGTGTGAGAGAAGGAAGACCAGAGTCGGAATCAGAATAAGTGTGAGAGGAAGGCAGAAAATGAGTAGAAATGAGTTTAATAGAGAGACGTAGAGAGAGAGAGAGACAGAGAGAGAGAGAGGCCCCTGCTTTGCGTGGAGTTTGTAGAATTTTGTGGGCCACTGTGTGCTGTGGCAGTTGCTGGGCGCCCAGTGGAAAATGCTGCACTAGGAGATACACGATACGCCCTAAGCTTCTCTCAAAAGAGCAAGGAAAATCGAAGGTAATCGGAATCACAGAGTAATAAAGAACCCAAACTTATGGTTAACAGAAGGAAAACTAGTGGAAAAAGTGGCTGAAAGAGGCATAAAAAAACCTAAATGATGGATAGCCAGATGGAATATTGAGATAAAAGAACAGAGGAACAACAGAGGAATAAAGGCATACAAATGTTATGTTAATAGAAGAAAACATCGCAAATGTAAAGTTAACAGCAGAGCTTAGGCATCAAATGTTAAGTTAACAGAAGATTGAATGATTGAACAAAAGAATTGATACAGAAGCAAGATAACAGATAACAGATAAAGGAAGGTACAATTGTTGCAGAAGAATTACCCCTAAAAGGACTACGCTAAGTCCTGAAATGTTAAACCCACAGAAGAATTACATATGGTGATTGAGTCATAATTCAATCTTCACCGATTGCCTTTTGTATATAGTCCTTGGAATAATTGGTCTTCCATTCTTTATATTTAAACTTTTCATATTATTTTTGTACCTTTTAAACCATCCATAAAATGTTCTCATTCTTCAGATTCTATTCGATTTTACAATGGATGTATAAGGGTGCCCTATCCCATCTAAAATTGTCACCATATCATCCATATCTGTTCATTCCATGGACATATTTTGGAGCTACACAAACCCTTTCCTTTCCACAGGAGTGGCAAACACGCTCTTAAATGCCCTAAAGGACACTTCTATGCCACATCTACGCCCACATCGCCCTTTTTGAAACCCATCTGAACCTATCCTAAATAACATCACATCATCGCTGAATAGGTACCGTGCAAACCCCCTATATAACATCTCAAATACTTGGAAAACACTCACCCGAAAGTTACTCTAACCAATCCCCCCCCATTCCTCCCTCATATCATCACTAAATAGAGGATGGTGGGTGGTTGGGTGCACAGAAAAGTCTGGCCTGGCATTCGGGTTTTCGGTTTTCTGTTTTCTGTTTGGAAACCATTTGTTGAACCTTTTATTCGTTTTTCCTTTTTTTTTGGTGTCCTGTTTGTTCGGCCACAAAATTTGCGCCTCATTTTCACAGCCACACCAACGGCAGCAGCACCAGCAGCACCACCACCACCAGCAGCAAGAGGGAAAGAGAGACACAGAGAGAGAGAGAGTGAGAGAGAGAGAGAGAGAAATTCTCTTTCTCGCTTTGCGCACACGTGGCCTGTCAGGAAACATGCTAAGCAGCGGCTTCCACATGCTGAAAGTCATTTTGATGGGCCAACAAATTTATCCACTCTACAGACGGCCCACCCATCCTGCTGCAGCAGTCCATTGCCCATGCCACCCGCTCCACTCACTCCACCCACCCAACCATCCAACCATCCATCCATCCTGCTGCCACTATATTGCCTAGCCACCCAAAAGGGACCCCTGGGGGCCTTCAACCCTCCAGGCCACACACTTCGGCCCACCTCAATTCAATTTAACTTTCAACTTTAGCTCTCGCTTTTCTCTCCTCTCTCTTACCCGTCGCTCTCTTTCGTTTTTGCCACCCCTCTCTGGCTCTCTTTCAGCCCCCGTTCGGTTCAAGGCAAATGCTGAGCACATTTCCACATTACAGTTTTTCCAAGCACTTTCCGCTTGCCACATTTGCTGGGCGCCCAGTTAACTCCCGCGTTTGTCGAACACAACCAACGAGCGAACGAACGAACGAACGAACGAACGAACGAAAGGCGAGCGAGTGCGACAACAAACGAGTGGAACGGACAGCGAGTGAGTCAGTGCGACAGTCAGTTAGAGGGGGTGTCCTGGGGTTGGGTTTCGCTTTAGTTGAATTGTGTTTGTGAGGAGTTTGGGTCCCTGGGCCTGGCCTGGCCTGGCCCCCTACTCTCGCTACTGATTGTTACTGTTGTTGGCAAACGACTGCGCTTTTATCGTTTATTTGTGTCTGAGTCCTAGGGGTTGGAGGTTGGGGTTCGTTTCGCTTGAGAAAGGGGTTGTACAGCGAGGCAGCAGAGAACGACAGGGTAGGGCTTGGAGCAGCAGCAGCAGCAACAGCAGTCAGAGGGAGCTGAGGGATTGGAGCAGTTCGAGAGCGAGTGGGAGGCTCACCAGCAGGCCAGAGCGAGTGGGAGGAACTGTTTCTAGTCAGAGGTGCGAGTGCGGGGACCATGTGCTTCAAAGCCAAGTGCCCAAGCACCTCGAAACAAAGAGGGAGCCGCACAAGAAAATCGTTTAGCGGATGAAGGGACTTAAAGGGTGAAAGACTTGCGCTCCCAAGGGCGTAAAATTAATACCAGAAGACTATGGCGAGTGGCACCAACCCGAAATCAGACCCAATTCACAATTGCAATCACAATTCCAATCATATTCCAGTGGTTCATCATTCGAGGGCATTCGAGGGATGGAGAGGTCTCTCCCCCATTCCCGTAGGCAAATAAAATATTGTCTGGGGTTTTATTTTACGGACAGCAGCATTTCATTCCTAAATTCAATTGCCACATCCGTTCGGGCGCTTCGGCCGTCGGCCCTCGTCCTGCGACTTGTCACGGGTGGTTGAAGATGCGGATGCGGATGCTGCCCTCCGAAACCACTTTAGCGGGTGTTTTTGCTGTGAAGAACCGGAGAAGCGGAGAACCCAAGAACCCGAAGCCGAAGCCGAAGCCGAGCCAGAACCAGAACCAGAAACCCCGGCTGAGATCCTTGAGGGTGGATGTTGTCATGGTCACTCGATTGCTGCAATTAATATTAAAAATGAAATCATTTCGGTGGATGCTCCTGCCCGCCATCGGATGGCTGGAGGTGGGATGGTGTGATATCTGCTTGTGGCAGGGGTCTTCATCTGCTGTGGCATCGGTGTGTTAATGCATATTTCAGACACGTGCTCGGCTACGCTTCTTTGATTTCGATGCAGAGACTGAGTCGAGTGGCAAATACAGTATGTGGGTGTGGGGGGGTGGGCACGGGGTTGCCACGGGGAGTGGCAAAAGGCACAGAAGCCAGAGAGGCAATGATGAGCAGCTTAAAATATTTGTATGAACCTTTTCCTCTTTTCCTTTTTTTATTATCGGTTTTAAAGATTATTTGTTTGACTGTCGAATGCGAATGCGAATGTCGGGAATATCCTTTGGCTTTGGCTTATTCTTTGTTTGCCTGGGCGTGATATTTTAATTACGAGCCCAAAGGACGCTGCCTGTATACATATGCAAATCTCTTTCGTGTGTGTGTGTGTGTGTGTGTGTGTGTGTGTGTGTGGGCTTATTGAGTGCTTGATGGCTTTGATGCTTGACTTATGCCGCCGCCACCCATCTCTCTCTCTCTCTCTCTCTCTCTCACCCACTCTAATCGTTCGGGGTTCCGGGCTTCCTGTGCTCTTCGAGCTGTAGTTAAGATGCCAGAGGGCTCCTTTCCTTTGAGCACAAAGGGGTTAAGCATTCGAACTATTAATGGGAATTATAAACCGTTTGTTTGGGGCTGGGCCTGATGCGGGGGCGGGGGGAAATGGAAATTCAAAACCCAAAAAGTTTACTCGAAAAACTTACCAACTTTCGATTCGAAAGCAAAGGAAAGCCGAGGCATTTCCTTATACATTTCATTCGGGAGTGTGGGCGCAGTTCCTTATATAAACTGCAAAGAAAATGAGAAGAAAAGTGAAAAGTTTATCAAGAAATTTGGGCTGTGGAAAAGGGTGAAAAGTGGAACTTAATTAATATTGGGCGAAATTTGTTGGTAGTTTATTTGTGGGGATATTTATGATGGGCTGGGGGTCCGGGATGTTTCACAAAACACCAAGAAATTTATTATTTACGAGTCGGAGTTCTATAATCCTTTGGGGGCTGGTTGTAGAGCGGAAATAATACTTCCCTCGGGGGTGGTTTTGCCAAGAATTAACCTTGCCCATTTCCTCATTTGATTAAGGGCGAAATCTGGCAGGTTAGAAGGTTCCTAAGAGACAGCACTCCAAGGACTATTATTAATCCTCACGATGGTATTTATTCTTTGATAGGAATGCCAAGGAGATTTATTGATTAATAAAGTAGCTGAAGAACCGCTAAGAACCGATCGATTTCTGCATCACATTGCATTTCTGCTCTAAAACATTTTTAAAATATTTATTTTATTTATTTATGGGATATTCGGATGATTTTATGATCTGGCTCTCTTGCTCCAAGGATCTCCAAGAGCTCTCTCATTCTGTGCCAGTCCTTTGACTTATTTCGGCATAAATTTCATCATCTCTTAGCCTTTTCCCTGGGCTTTCTTTGGTAACTCTCTCAGCTGTCATCTTTCATCTTCTTTTAGCGAATTTCGTCATATTTCTTCAGCTATTTCCTCAGCATTTCCCACCACAGCCGCAGCACATCTTTCCATTCAAGTTGCCTGAGATTCCCCGTTAGACATGTGGTCTTTCATTCTCCTTTTATCATATTTTCCCATGACATATGCTCTTTTGGCCCCTGGACCCATAGATGGACCTCCCCACACACATTATCCTTTTATCCTCCCCTCCAGGCCCACCGCCCGCCCGCCCGCTCTCCCGCTCCGCGGCTGCCTCTGCCGCTGCCTCTGCCGCTGTGTTGTGGCACTTGTGAGTGCGTTTTTTATGCCATGTTAAGGCCACTTTATGCGCTTTTTATGACCCCGCAGCAGCATCCATAAAAAAATGCCTCGCTCTCTCACATAGTTATGCTATTTTTTCGTTTTCTTTTTTTTCTTCTGTGATATACGTATTTATTTATGCCTTTTCCCCCTCCCGCCGCCATCAGCGAGTGTAGTGTGTATTTTTTTATATTTATTGATTTTGTATTAAAAATGTAAGTGCGAGCGCGAGCTTTTAGTTTCTGGGTTTCGAGTGTAAAGTTTTTTATGTGATTGAAATAAAGCGATACACACACACACACACGCACACACCAATACACATTCAATAAATATAAATATAAATATAAACATAAAACATAAATAAATAACGATGCCCCAAACGTTAAACAGAACTAAAGGTTTCTCCTCCCTCCCCCCCTGCACAGCACCCCACACACCAGGATCCCCCACTCTACTGCCCAGTGGAGGGGGGTGGAACAATCGCATGGGAGAGAGGGCGTAAAAAAAGGTTAAATCAAATAATTTTAGTGCAAATATAAAGAGAAAAGCATTTTTTAAGTGATGCAGTGACCCCCCGGGTGGGGTCGGGTCGGTTCGGATAGGGTTACGCAGGTATATTGAACCCACACCCCCACCCCGACTGTCCATCCGCACGTGTTTCCATTAAATTTGCTAATCTCAGCGTTCTATGGAAAATGCAATGCTCAAAGTTTTGGAATCCGCACACACCCCCCTGCAAAAATATACCAACCGTTTTTCTTCGTGTCCTTAGGGATCGGACAGGTCCGCTGTTAAGCCCAAGATATGATTGATTCCTGAGAAGAGCGACCTTTTTTACGGTTGAATCATATTCCTCCGGATAATTCACATTGCTCCGGAAAGAGACCCCTGGAAGAGGTTCATGAAGATGATTATCCCTAGATCCAAGCATCTATATTTAATGCCAAAAACATCTCCATCGAGGCGCAAGTGCCCTGCCACTCTGTTAGCCTGAAAAGGGTATCCCTTAGTCGAAAGTACGCATCCAGCCCCCCCTCCATTTATTTGTTCTGCTGATGTGGAGAGTGGAGCAAACAGAACACATCGCCCGAAGGGTGAAGCGCAGAAATATATACAAACAGGCGACGATTGCGACTCGATTATTTACAATTTGATTTTATTTTTACAGCCATTGACAAACACACAGGAAAACCCAATGGATGGGTGGAAGGATGGGGGAGAGGGGTGTGAGCGTGAGCGGGCGTGGGAATGTGTGTGTGTGTGTGCCTGAAAGGCATTTCCCGGGCAGTGAGAAAAATCAATCAAAATCGATTTAAAAGCACAACTTCCGTTGCGGATTTACAAATGTCCATGCGAGTGTCTGTGTGTGTGTGCGTGTGTGTGCGTGTGTGTGTGCATTGTGAAAATGTTACCAATTTATTTGTTTTTATGCTCTCGTGTGTGTTTTATTGCCTCTGCTTTTGTTGTCTCTCTGTCATTGTCGCTTTGTTGCCCTCATCCGAAAGCATTTTCGCAGCACCGCAGGACCCTTCCATGAGTCCATTTCACACACTGGCAGGGCAGGGCAGGGCTGCTTCTCCATAAGCATTCCTTTTAGTCCATTTTCCTCGGCAGACCCTTCGCCGCAAGCGCTTTCCTCCTTCTGCCGCTCCTCCTCCCCAGAGGGAAATCACTTTGCATGCGTTTTCCTCTCGACGTCTCCTGCTTTCACACACATATTTGGTCAATTTTCAATAACGGAATTGAAATGCAAACACAGATACAAACACACACACACACACACTGATACAGATACATTTGCAGAGAGGGACACACACAGGACACAGGACACAGGATACAGGGCGTCGCACACATAATCAAGCATTGAACGCATTTACAATTGGGTTTTTATATTTTTGGGCCAAAGGATTTGCTTGGGGAACAGTCTACAGAGGGATAGAGGGGGAGGTGGGGGGAGAAAGGGTTTCCAGAGCGGGGCAAAGGGAATGCAGGAGGAAGGCGTGGGAGAAGTGGAAGAATAAAAACACTGAAAATGGCATAAATACGTAATTCAGGACATTTGAATATTTCATAAGGACATGACCCACATACAAAATAAAACTCACACACACACACACACACACACACACACACACACACACACACACACACAGCCACAAAAATTATTACAATTTTCCGTTCTTTCGTTCTCTCAAAGGAAATTTTCTTTTTATTGCTTGATAGTTTCCATTGTAATTGAGTGCTGCAGCAGAGAGAGCGAGAAGGAGATGGGGTGTGTGCAGGAGAGCGAGAAAGAGATGGTATTGTTAGGGATTTTTGTGGAATTTCATGAACATTATTTCAAGGAGTTGGGCAACCTTTGACCTGTGAAAATCCGCTTTTGTTATTGAGATAAATGATAGATAAATAATTAAGGCAATCAAGTGAACGAAAGTAAAACGATTTTATTTAAATTTGACATTTAAATTCATTATTTTCATAGAGAATAATGGATAAAATAATGTGGACAAAACTCTCAATTTTACAGGGAAAACTACAACAGATGGAAGGAAAACACCAGAGGATAATAGATAAACACTCAAGTGGCATACAAATACTTTCCCTTAGGGAAAACCCTTAATGGATTCTATATAGATAATAGGTAAAAGTCACCAGATCTAAAATGAATTATTCCTTAAGATCAAGCGGCATCAAGGTCATAATTTACCTTCATTTCCCTCCATTTCCTTCCTTTAGTTTCCACATCTCCCATTGAATGGGCACACAAACCCATCCTATCCATCACTTTCCCACATTGTCGAACCCTCAGTAATAGATCACAATCAAAAGACACCCAATTACCGCCCATTCTTCCCCTTTCCCTTTCCCTTCCCCTCCCCCACAACCCCAAAGACTGACATTTGGGGCGGCAGCACCTGAATGAGTGGCCCCTTCCGACCCGTCAAATACCTCGAAGACGAATACGAATACGACTACGAATCACTCGTTTCATTCACACATATCGCTTGCAGCTGATTGGCATTGACAGACGTCGTTCGCGAGTGTCCGAATGCCCCCCCACCCCACGGCACCCCCCTCCTGGTACCGGTACCTGTCCCTGGCTTCCTGCCTTGTCGCTGGGCAACTGCAATTTTGTATCTTGATAAATTACTTATGACTTGGCCCAGACATTGATGAGGCAGTGCGCGAAGAGGCATGCCGACTGGGAGGGAGAGAGAGAGAGGGAGAGGGAGAGAGAGAGTGGCAGGAGCGGCGAGGGGGGTGGCGGCAGGTGACGAGACACGCAGCAGAAAATCACAAAATGCGCACCTGAAAACATTTAGCGATAACAAAAGGCATGACAACAACGACAAATCGGGGTGGAAGGGGTGGGTCGATGGATGGTGAATCGATGGATACCCTTCCCTTCGCTTCCCTTCCTTCAGCTATGTGCAACACATATAGGGGATATAGCCAGACGATTTGGTTCATCTTAAAGGGTATAAAAAGCGCAGCTAAATGGCGAACCAAAGAAAGAGGGAGAGAGAGAGCTGAAAAGGGGTAGAAGAGAAGAAGAGAAGAAGAGAAAGAGGGTGTGGGGGTTGGGGTATGGCAGGATCGTGAATAAAACAAAATAAATTACTAATAAATATTTATTTGTTTGCCTCAGATATCCCAGCCCCATCCCTGCTCGTCTCGCCCCTTGCCCCCTTGGCCCCTTTCTTATCTTATTCTTTTCAAGCTTTATTTCTCTCTCTGTTTTTATTATGTTTTTTTTTCTGGCGATTTGTGTTTTCTGTTTCTGTCACACTGTTTGGGCGTCTGTGCCTGTTTTGGCAGCCAACAAAGGCGACAACCAAATCATGGCACGGGGGTGGGGCGGGGGTGTGTGGGGAGACGACTCCAAATCGATGAGACGCTGGTCGCCTGCCTGCCTGCCTGCTGCCTGACTGACTGAATGGAGGGGAAGGAATGGAGATGGAGACGTCGCCAACGGCGTCGGTGGGACAGTTAATGGCGACAACGACGGCGCACGTCTGGCAGCAGCAGCAGCACAGGCAATGGGCAATGGGCGATGGGCGATTGGCGATGAGGAGGATGACGATGACGGGGACGGTGACGGTGTCGTCGACCAGACAAACCCCGCCAGAAGGCAGACAGCGGTACGGAATGACAGCGGGACAGACGCCAAGAACCCCCAGAACGACACAGCCAAGTGGCGAGGATATTGGAACAACTCGTAAATAGGAGGATGCCTGAACGGAAAAGGGCTGGGGGAAAATGTGAAAACTTTACGAGAAAAACACACAAGAAAAAACGCTTAGAAATTGATCTTTCCACTGTCATATCTTATTGCTGTGGAAATCCATGGATAATTGATTATAAGGATATATGAAGACTATAAAACATTGATCCGAGCCTTGGAAACAAGGTTCGATGCTGAGATTGGAGATCGAACCGTTTGGAGCAGCACGATCTGAGCTTGGGCGAACATAACAACAACAAACAAACCTTATCAACGAGGCTCGAGTCGCATCCTAAGCCCGCTCGCTCGCAACATGCTCGATGTAGACATTGGCTGTGTTCTTCCGAGGATCCAGAAGAACCAGCGAACGCTCGAACCGGCATACATACCTATTCGGTTATCAAGCAGCTCGCAGCGCACGCAACATGTTCGGCGCTTTGGCTCTCTTTGGCTTGCGTCTCTGTGTGACAACCAGGCGCCAACATGTTCTTTGGGGTTCGCACCTACTCGCTCTTTCTCGTTGCGGTACTCTCTGGCTCGCACGACGCTTGTGTGACAACCTACAGTTGACAGCTCCCAGTTTCCAGTACCCAGTACCCATCAAGCCCCCCGCCCGATTGTGAGTGCGTGTGTGTGTACGCGTGTCCATGCAGCCGGCCCAGAATATGGAGCGCTCCGAACGCTGGGTGCGGTTCTTGGAGCGGTACAGCCAGCTCCCACAGCTGTGGGACTTTGAGTCGAACGAGTACAAGGACCAGCGTCGCAAGGCGGCTGCCTACGCGAGCCTGCTCGAAGTGTACCACGAGATCGATGCAGATGCCACAGTGGATGCCATGCGGCGGAAGATCAACAGCATGCGCACGTGCTACCGCAGGGAGCTGCGGCGCGTGAAGGAGAGCAAAAAGTGGGCCCAGAAGCCAGAGGACATCCATGTGCCGCAGCTCTGGTACTTTGAGACTCTCAACTTCCTGCGCGACAAGGTGGGCCTCAGGGCGCGAAGGAGATCAAGGTCCACGGATTGGGAGGAGGAGGATGACCAGGAGCTAATGCTCAACCACGAACTGGACACCAGCTCTCACGACGATCGGCCCGCCCAGGTGAAGATGGAGCCCTATGTGCAGATGGAGCTATGCTCATCGCCTCCCACTCAGAGTCCCAGCCAGGCTTCCCTGAAGCGTCTCCGTTCTGTTAGCAGCGAGCTGGCGGCTCCTTCGGAGACTCCGCGCCAGAGCCGCGACGAGGCTGCCATCTACGCCGAGGGCTGGGCGGTTTCCTATCGAAAGATGAACGAGGCCCAGAGGCTGCTCGCCAAAAAGGCCATCGAGGAGGTGCTTATTTTGGGACAACTCAACAAATTGCAGTTTAATGCCGTCAAGATGCCCAGAGAGGATTAGTAGAGGTGAGTGTTAACCCAGGAAAGCTTTAGAATCTGTTGATGCTTTGATTTTTCTATCGAATATTGCGGGATGGGTCTATTTTGAGAGATTTCTTGTTTGTTAAGCAATTGAAATTAGTCCGTTGTGTGAAAAAACAGTAAATACTCTCTCTCGTTGGGGAGTTTTCGTTGGTGAGTTCTCGTTGGTGAGTTTTCGTTGGTGAGTTATCGTTGGAGAGTTCTTGTTGGTTAGTTCTCGTTGGTGAGTTCTCGTTGGGGAGTTCTCTCTCGTGAGTTCTCGTTGGACAGTTATCGTTGGGGAGTTCTCGTTGGTGAGTTATCGTTGGAGAGTTCTTGTTGGTTAGTTCTCGTTGGTGAGTTCTCGTTGGGGAGTTCTCTCTCGTGAGTTCTCGTTGGGTAGTTCTCTCTCGTGAGTTCTCGTTGGACAGTTATCGTTGGGGAGTTTTCGTTGGTGAGTCATAAGGCGCATTTGACATAAGATTGTATTCGGTTTCTCATTTCTGGCTCTAGAAACGAAAGTTCAACTTAACTTTCAAATGACTGTCTCATAGCCCATCCAACGAGTGAGAGTCTCTTTGCGAACAGAGCCTCGAACTATGAACTCCCATCACAATGGAGGAGGCTCTCGCAGCTAACTCTTTCTTTATACTGTTTCGGTTAGTGGTTTATATTGATTCTTATTTCCCATTGATTGAATCAATGAAGCCATTTCCTATTCAACCACACAAATGTGAAATTACTACTGGCTTTTCTGGTTGACAAATGAAGCGGTTAAAGTTCTTAATAACAATTTTCAAGCCATACATCCGAGGGGTGCTTAAACTGTTTGCATTTGCCTCATTGATTGTGTGTGTTTTTGTCGTCTCGTCTCTTCTGTTGATGCACACACACATACGCACACGCGCCCAACAGTAAACACTCCATTCTTGAATTGAGTCTGCGATTCAGTCAACAGGGGATACACTCAAGAGGGGAAAGAGTCCACAGGGAGACGGAGACAGAGACTCTTCTGACGTTGACTCTGGGCATAAATCCACCCGAAAATATAGCTGACGGAAGCGCGACATTCCCTCGTACACCCCCTCGACAATTCACGTATCTTTCTGATTCTGATTCTGATTCCATTCCCTTCTTGTTTTTCTTGGATAAACACGCAATTTTCCACTTTTTGGCCGCCGTCTGCCTGCCAGCCTGCCTGCCAGCCTGCACGTGCTGGCATTGGTGGACTAACAATAAAAACAATCAGTCAATAAGTAAAATTAAAATAATAACAAATTTTCGTGAAAGAAGCACCAGACAAATATAATCAACGAAGAGCAGAATTCCAGCAAGCAAGCGGGGGGGTGCTGCAAAATCCGAGCATTTTCCATTTAAGTCGTAAAAATAATTTCATTTAAAATTTTTTTGTTTAGGCCAAAAAAGAGAGAGAGAGAGAGCGAGAGAGAGGGACTATATTGGGGGGATCGGATCGGATCTGTGTTTAGAGATTCTCTGCGTAAGAATATTAAGTAATGGCTGTTCGGGGAATGTTCTCCCCTTCCTCTGTGGGATTTTTTGTTTGTTTATAAAACCAGCAACAAGTTGATTTCTGGTGCGGGTATTGGGAATCGAATAAATATGTTTAATGATTGTTTTTATAATTCCCGCGAAGGCGAACAGAATTGCGCAATGAAAATATTCACTTCCCCCTAAAAAAAAACAAAAATCAATACATAAATAGAGTAAGGAAAATGAAACGAAAATGAAGCCAAATGGATGGGGTGGGCAGGGGGGCAAAATCAAACTTATGAAGGAGGTATATCATATCTGCCACGCCCACACCCCTCCGCCACACTACAAACCTTCTTCCTCTCCTCTCCTGTGCTCTATTCTCTTCATGCAACAAATTGGTTTTCGCCTCTGGAATTGCTCATTTTTCTTTTTCTTTTCTTTTTGGCTACAGAAAGTTTTTCCCTTTTTTGTTGTATTCGAAAGGAAAAACCGAAAAGAAAGTCCCAGATATATCCTTTTCTTGTGCCACTCTCTCATTGTCGCCCTGTCTCGCCCCCCCCGCCCTCCCCCTTTCATGCCACACCCGCAACAGAGGAAAAAAACAGCTGAGGAGGGAGAAAAAATTGTTTTGGCCCCAACGCGAGGCGAAGGCCTAATCAAGTAACCCGAACACGTTCTTTGTTAGATTTATATGGAAAATATATATTTTTATACATGCAACCCAAGGACCCAACCCTCGCCTCTGCCTCTGCCTCACACATCCCTCACCGACCCCCTGCTGCGGGGGTGAAAAGCTTTCTCCCAAGGATAGGGCTCTGGGCCGGCATGGGTTTGTGGGTGGTGGGTGGTGGGCGTTGGGCGTGGGTGTGGGGATGTGGCAGTGGCTAGACTTTGCCGCGTAGTCAAAAGTGATATTTTACATATTTTCCACCGACAGTTTTTCCTTCTTTTCCTTTCGTTTTGGCTGCTCCTTTTTTCAGCTTTTGCTTGAATTTTATTACTTAACGCTTAAGTGTGCTTCTTGGGCGGGGGCGAGGTCGGTGGCGGGGGTTGGGGAAATGGGAGTGGGGCGGAGGGATTTTCTTCATTTTGCCTTCTTCTTTTGCTTGGAAGTTTTTTCTGTTTTAAAATTGAAAAGTTGTAAAAGGATTTCACTCGGGCTTCTGCCTCCCTTTGTTCGCTTGGAAAATTAAACACTTTCTTTTTTTTTTTTTGGGGGGTAAAAATGATCAAACAAAAAACTTTTATTTCAACAAATACATATATACTTAGGTATATCTTGGGGATGTGACGCAGAGATGGCAATGAGATGCGGAATAATGAGCGATGGATGTTTTAGGGGGGGGTGGGAGTGGGCTGGTATCACAATTACCAGCCGCCGCCACCGCCGCCGCCGCCCTGTGCCCAGCCACCGCTGGAAGCACCGCCAGAGGCCCATCCTCCAGCTGGAGCCCAGCCACCAGCCTGACCGCCGCCCTGCGCCCATCCTCCGGCACCACCAGCCCCGGAATCCGTCTCGGAGATGATTTTGATGATCTTCACAGCTGAGGAGGCATCACCGCCGGCTCCACCCGAAGACCAGCCACCGCCGCCAGCACCGCCGGAGGACCAGCCACCGCTGGAAGCACCACCCGAGGACCAGCCTCCACTGGAAGCACCGCCGGACGACCAGCCGCCACCGCCATGTCCTCCGGAAGGCGCCTGCTGGGAGATGATCTTAATGATTTTGATCTCCTGACCGCCGCCTCCATGGCCGCCGCCTCCATAGCCGCCGTCACCATGACCGCCGCCTCCGTAGCCGCCGCCGCCGCCGCCCGACTGCCAGCCACCGCCGCCTCCTGCTCCGCCTGACTGCCAGCCGCCACCACCGCCTCCTGAGGGAGCACTCTCGTGGATCACTTTGATGACCTTCACAGGAGCAGCAGCACCGTGATCATGATGATCATGTCCACCGCCGCCGCCGCCGCCGCCGCCATAGCTGTAGCCACCGCCGCCGCCGCCGCCATGGGATCCACCGTAGCCACCACCGCCTCCTCCACCTCCGCCTCCACCTCCTGCGCCGCCAATGAAGCCGGCATGGGCCACGGCCACGGCGCCAAGGGCCAGTAAGCAGACAAAGATTTTCATGATGATGATGTTGACCTGTTGGAGATGAGCCAAGGCGGTGAACTGATGCCACAACCAGATCGGATCTTCGCTTTTATAGAGCATTTCGGACGCCCCAAAACGAAGACGCAGATCGGCCTTGGACGGCAGCACGAACGGTGGCCGGAAGCCACGCCACCATCCAAGAGCAGCGGAGCAGCGGAGCAGGGGAGCAGCGGAGCAGCGGAGGGTGCTCCAGGCCACAGGCCGAAACAGAGGCTCGAGTGGTAGCGAAAGCAAACGGTGCGCCGCGCCGGTGGGATGATGTCAAGACGTCGCCTATAACTTATTTTCATGCGAAATGGGGCTTACATCAGAGGATCGAAACGTTTGGAAATGTGAACCTTTTCGAAAGAGGGGGCGGGGCGTGAAGGAGGATGGAACGGACTCGAAGATTGGTTTTTCTGGGGAAAACCATATCTGATTCAATTATATATACCAATATATCAGATATCCACAAGAATTCAGGTGAAATATATCTTAAATGAGGACTGGGAAATTTCTGATTTTAATAAGGATCCGATTCTAATGATTCTTGGAAATTAAGGGGATAATTTTATTAAATATGATTCTGCATTAAGGGTTTTCTTGTATCTTCAAAAAGAAGCCAGGAATTAACACAAAAGAATTAAATATTCAATATTATTAAATATAAAAATTAATATAATTAATTAAATTAATAATTTTTAAAGCCAATTTTCTATTCTCATCAAAAATATTCCTCCTTTGCTCAATCCAAAATTTGTCTCCAAGGACCATCATCTATACTCCCTGAATATTTGTAGGACTTATGCTTTCTGGGCCAAAGCTAGGGCATCCGTTCTTCGACTCGATCTGTCAGTTGTTATACTTTCTCGTGATTTTGTGTTTGTGATTATGCAATCAAACATTCAGGCAACAACAAAACACAAACAACAAACAAATGAGCAAACAACCAGCCGTGGCGCTTCGAGCGCACACTCAAATGAGGTTTTTCTGGTTGATCATCCACTGAACCACTCGCACCACTCGCACCACTCGCACCACTCGATTCGGTAACCCACACTCTCTCCTCTCGACCTCCGTGTCGACTCGAGTCGAGTCGAGTCGAGTCGATCCCGTGATTAATGGATGCGGAGCATTACGGAGCCAGATCCGGACCCCAGAGCCAGAGCCAGAGCCATAGCCAGTGCCACAGCCAGTGCCAGAGACTGCCCCACACACAGACTGTCCCTGACATCGTTTTTTATGGTTCGGCATTTTCGTGTGCAGCTACTGTCGCCGGCTGTTACGCAGGCCAGTCCTTAAGTCAAACCCGGAGATCCACTCCATTCATTCATCCATATCTTTTCGAGTGTATCCATCCTGCATGGCCATGCTATGCTGTGCCGTTCATTCATCATTCGACCATCCATCATCCTCGGGGGCAGCTGTGGGGGGAAAAAGTTCTCTCAATGAGCCGTCAAGTTCTCATTAAGACGATAGCCGTAGAGCCATAGAGCCGTATAGCCATGGAGCCATAGAGCCGTGGCGTCGCGCATGCAAATTTCCAATCAATTAATCAATTTGTTTTAGCCAATAAATATGACTAAATATGGCCAAAACGATCTCTGGGCTGCAAAATAATGATAAATGGTTTTCGGTTTTGACTGATTTTTGGTTTTATCTTTTTATTAATACATTTTGCTTTTTGTTTTCTGCATTTTCTTTTTGTGCAAAAATAAATTCAATTAAACAACAAATATTTCCCTCCGAAATGAACGTGGGAATATTTTTGTGTGTTTGGGTTGTTTTTTTTTTCCTTTCATCCACACGCATGACAAAATATGTCATGCCACAGAGAGCCCCCCACTTGCCCCTCTAAATGGGCAATGCATGCAACATGCTGCCGCTGCTGCCAAAAACAGTTTTCCATGTGCAAAAGAGAAGGTTGTTTTGGCCTTAAAAATGTATGTATATTTTTTATTTTTATTTTTGTTTTTGTTTTTGGGTTTTATTTTAGGTAATATCTTAATTAATGGATGGCTGGCTGGCAGATGGAGAAAGGTTTGAGAGAGTAAGAGATGAATGCTTAAACAGCTTTATTAGCTGTATTATTATTATCGCATAGAAAGTTCATCGAATCAGAAGCATAATTATAGACATTTGGAAGGGTGGAAAGAGTTCTTAAAGTTCTTTAATAAAAAGAAAAAAGAGAAGGTACCAAGAAAGATCTATTGATGGGCATTCAAAGAGGCAACAAACCAGATTTTTATGGAAATTTGAGTTAAAGATATCTTACAGATCTATGTAAAGTCCTTTGAAAAATCCTGGATTTTGTTGGTATTTTTAGTGATTTATCAAATCATAATAATCATAATCGAAAGGTGGTCCAGTGTAGAAAAATATCCCAAAGAGAAGATTGATCAGAGATCAGAGATTATGGATTAGAGCTCAACACGAGAGGAGTAATCCTGTATCCTGGATGTCCGTTTGAGTGGAAAGAAAGAGCCCTTACAGATGGGTATTACTTGCATTGATAGATCGACTTGGTTCTGGTTGTCTAGATGGGAATATCTAAGAATAAAAAAACCATATTTCTTCTGGAACTTCTTCTCGGGGAGACAGTACACTTGTCTTTGGGAAATTAACATTTTCCATAGCTGCCAACCAGGAAGCAATTTTTGGCCGCCAGGAAGTTTATTAGTTTGGAGATTCGTTGAGGTACGAAAAAGGGGGAAGGGTTTAAGTCCAGCCTGACATTTGCTGGAAAATATACAATATATGAGTGGAAAAGCGAAAAATAAAGTTGCAATTCCTGGTGCAAGAGCTGTCAAAATGTTGCTGCTGCTGCAACTGCAACTGTGGCAACTGCAACGTCTCTGCTGGGCTCGGCAACCTGCTGACTGTTTGACTGTTGACTGCTGGTGCGGCTGCTGCTGCTGCTGCTGCCCGTCGTTTTTTCCCATGTGAATGCTTAACCGATTGCAAAGTGTATGCCCCCCCCCCTCCCCCCCTCACCGCCTGCCACCCCGTGACACTCTACCACTCTCTTTGGGGCAGGCACACATAACTGGAGTCAAGTTTTTGGGCTGCCGCTGCTGTTGCCACTTGGTTGATATTTTTGTCTACAAAAACAATTTCGACAGTTGCGCATTTTTCACGCTGCCTCATTTGCAGCGATTTTCAATGCGATATGTTGTTGCTGTAGCTGCAGTTGCTGCCTGCCTGCCTGCTGCCTGCTGCCTGCCTGCCTGCCACCGATTGTTGCCGGTTGCTGTTCACATAACCATAACTCCGCTTGCCACCTTTTCTGTGAGGTTTTCTGTGATTTCCTTGCCTTCAGGATCGTGACACAGCAGCGGCTCTGAGTCTCTGCTGTGCGCTCTGCTCCATGTGGATGTGGATGTTGCAAGCATTTCTGCCTGCTGCCGCAGCAGCAGAGATTAGCTGCAGCAATGCCTGGGCCCTAAATGAAATCAGCCATAAAGCGGGGCCTTAAAAACCTTTTGCTAATATGTCATGAACCAATCGGCGGCACCACACAGCACCACACAGCACCACAGCGGCACCACAGCAGAGTGGGGCAGCCTAGAAGAGGCGGGTGGGGGGAGGGGGAGTGCCAGTGGAAGTCCATGGTGATGGTGGCTCCCACTCCGTTGGGGTCAGCGCATTGGGAGCATTGGGCAATTGGCATTTTGTTTGAGACTCGGTTATGCTGCTGCCGCCGCTGCCACCGCTGCCACCGCTGCTGCTGCTGCTGCTCCGCTCTCTATGTTATGTGGCAGGCGGCGGAAACCAGTTTACCGTTAGCACACACATGTGTCCCAACGGCCGAGACGGCGGCGGTACAGTGGTGACCCATTAATGCAATCAGCGAGTGACTCCAGCAGTGGAGCAGCAGCGGTGGCAGCAGCGGTGGCAGCATGGAACACATGTAAGTCAAGTGGCAAGCTGTGGGGCGGTGGCCGACTGCCCAAGCATCTACATACATCTACATCTTTCGGGCTCCCTCTGGGAGGGAGCTCCCTCTTCGGCCACCCATCGCCATCTTGGACTCCGCTTTCCATCTGCATCTGGAGTTCCAGTCACGGGTTGCGGCTCATTACGCAGTTTTGCCTTTGATTTGCATACAAAATTGAATGGAACTTGTGCCCCGAAATCGAGTTGCTAGCCACAAATCGACAGTTGGCCTCTTGGGAGGGGTGTTCGTCTGTGTCTGTGTGTGTGCTGTGTGTGCTGTGTGTGTGCTGGGTGTGTGTGTGTGTGTGTGTGTGCTCCCCTTTGGGGGCACCGCTTTTGGATTTGTGTGACATGTGCAATGGAGAATTATTTGCTTATTGTTCAAACAGACATTTGTGCGGCTGTGTGTTGTGTGTTGTGTGTCTTTGAATAACTTGTAAACTGTCAAAAGGAACATTCATACCATTAACCCATTAACCCATTGATGGCGCTGCTTGTGGTGTGCCGATGGGAATAGATTTGCGGAAACTGCCCAAATCTTTGGGTTTTCCCTGGGCTCTAAGCGAGTGTGCTGGATTTTTTGGTTAAAGAAAGACATATTTCCGGAATTAATCATCTCCGGCAATCAATTGCCATCGTCCATCTCTATGGCAGCGCTGGCTATCGATATTTTATCGATAAAGTATCAATTTAATTTAATTTTATTTTATTTTATTTCAGGCTTAAGCTGTATAGATTATTTGGGAGTTTATCTTCTTAAAACTTTAACTTATATATTAACATTTTGACAACAGTGCTTATAAATTATTTTTATTTGATTTATTTTAATTTTTTTTTTTTTTTTCTTAAAATATTATTATTATTATTTGTTTTTTTTTTTAATAGAGCTTTTAAATTACTTTTCTTTGAGCTATAAATCATAAACTATCAGAAACTATCCCAAAAGCTTTGGGATTCTGCAGAGCAGTCTTTATGGGATTGATTTTCGAGGGAGTTTCGATTTTCAAAGTTTTTCCCATTCAAAATGTTCTCTACTAAGAATATTTCACAAACGATTTTCGCCTCTCCTGATCTAATGAGATTCCTGAAGATCTCTCACATCCCATCCCTGTCCATTCGGTTCAGCTGTAATCGAACTTGGCCATCGTTTAGGTTATCGATTAGTCTGGCACCCCTCATTCCCCTCATGCCATTCAATTGCCCTCTAGGGCTCCCAGTGGGTTAACATATTACAGCCAAACTCGTAGTTAGTGCCTGTCATAATTCCATATTCAGGCGGCATGGCATGGCATTCCGGCACTGCATTCGACTGTCGATTGTCGATGGTCGAGCCAATGGGGGAGACACGCGGCGTATGCGCAATTTCAGACTCATTGCATTCTCAGAGCTGCACTGCCGCCAGTGCCGCCAGTGCTGACTTTTTCTCAACTGCTTTGGCTTGGTCTTTGGCTTCGGCTTTGGCTTTTGCCTTGCTGACCATGTCACATTCGCTTTTCGTCTCAATTGCAATTGAGAGACAAATTGCGACCCCTTTGACAGCTTGGAATTTGACTTTTTGATTGACAACAGCAGCAGCAGCAGCAGCAGGAGAAACACCGATCTGTGATCTGTGATCTGTGATCTGTGAGAGCTGTGAGCCGCAGCCTCAAGTTGCAACCAAAACTTTTCGGCTGCAGCCAATGAATCGATTTCGCAAGCCAAAAACAAAAAAAAGAAAAAGAAAAAGAAAAACAGCTTTAAAGTTCAGTTTATTAAACGTCGACCTCGAAAACAAATTCAATTATGCAGAAAAGAAGGAGGAGATGGAGCCGACAGAAGAGGGAGAAGGGTGGAAAGGTGGTGCGCGGTGGTGGAGCATTGAGAAACCAATAAAAAAAAATAAGCAAAAAAAAACCGCTATGGCACCTACGCCGCCGACTCCAAAAGCAATTTGCCAAAAAAAAAAAGAAAAAACGAAAAAAAACCTAAAGACACACAAAAAATAGCGACAAATATCAGAGTGTGACGAGTGGCGGCTTCACCTTCCCCCCCCCCCTTGCCACCCCATCCCTTGGGGCTCTACCACTCCTCCAAATAAACAAAACACAAAAACACATCAATGCCAAAAAGACAAAAGCGAATGAGCGACAGGCACAAGGAAAACACAAAAAAAAACAGGGCACAGAGACGACTGTCTCTCTCTCTTGAGAGAAATCCAAGTGAAAATCAATTGCAGAAAGAGTAATAGGGGATAAAGGCGGGGTGGGGAGAGGGGATATTGCAATTCTTTCAGTTTTAGTTTTCTTTCTTTCGAGTTAACTCGTCAACTGCTTCGTCTGCCGCTCTGCTGCTCCTCTAGTGCTGCCTCTCCTGTCCAAAAGTGAGACCAGAAATAGCGACAGTGAGACGGAGAGACAGAGAGACAGAGAGAGAGATAGAGAGACTGGGGGCTAGTGATAGAGTCTCCAAGTCTCAGTCCCCGAGTGAGAGACAAAGCCAGCAGCTGACGTTACAGGTTTTCAAATCTGGCACATTAATTTCAAAGACAAATGAAACGAAAATAATACAAGATGAAAGCCCAAGAATCGAACGATCAGCGAACTGCGAATGCTCTCCAATACTGCGTGGCATGCAGCAGTGCCCCTCGGTCGGTTGGGTGGCAGTTTTTGTAGGTTTTATTTTTTAGTTTTCCCAGCTGAAAAATATGAATATGCTAGAAATAAAGGCAGAAAAAGTGTGGAACAGATAAATGTTCAAAAGATACATCAATCTAATAACCGAATGGCCCCAAAGATACTTTTTGCAGTAGTATCTTGAGATCCAGAAGAACTAGCAAAACATTTTCAAGCATCAATGAAACTTTTTTAAATATTTCCTTAGATTAAGATTATCCTATTTTTTACCAAAACAAAACGGCTCTTACCAACCCAAGTCTTTGCAATATAAAATCTATAGCCCAAGCCCGTATTACTCTCAGAGAACCGATTTATTTCAGTACTTTCAGTGCCCTACAAGTGCTTCTCCATATCCATTCCCTAATTTGTAGATCCCTCTAGCAATGTTTATGATCTCTTGTCCAACCGAATGAATCCATCGAAAGCCCCATTGCTAGATCATAGAGTAGCGCCGCAAAAAAACAACGATAACGGGGCACAGAGGCTCACCTCGATGGTGGATAGTGGATTGGTGGTTGGTGGACCACCTTGTGCGACCTTCTTTTCAGATGCCGACGCGACGTCAAAGCAAAGCAAGGCAAAGCAAAGCAAAACAAAACAAAAACCAAAAAGCGGCAACAATTACCCCAACAACAACAACAACAGAAAACAACAGCAAAAGACCAGCAAAAGACCAAGAGATAATAATGGCCAATAGTTTTACGAGTCAGAGCAGCGTCAGAGCAGCGTCAGAGCAGCGTCAGAGCAGCGTCAGAGCAGCGTCAGAGTCTCGGAGTATCAGAGCGTTCGAGTCGGAAACAAATAGAAATACTCGATACTCGAATTTCAAAGCTCACTCTGTGAGACGATCGCCAATGGCCAAGTTTTTAGCCATTTTGCTATGCTTTGCTTTTGAGGCTCAGACATTTGAAAGTTTTTTTTCGCTGTGTGTGCGAAAAGTCAGTCTTCCAAGGGGGTGATGGGAGGCAGAGGCAGAGGAGAGGAGAGGAGAGGAGAGGAGTGGAGTGGAGTGGAGGGTGTACCCCCAGAGGCGAGAGGGATGGGGAATTTAAAGATACAGCGCGGCCTTTCCTTTTTGTTATTTCTGTGTCACTTGCTGCGAAAGTCACTTGCAAAATACAGAAAAAAAACCAAAATATATAAGTTGAAAGTTGAACCCAAGAGGCGAGCAGCAATCGGGCAATCGGGCAATCGTTGGCAGATTTTCACACCACATCTTCAAGACAGACACAGAGAGAGAGAGAGAGAGACAAGAGAGAGAGACAGAGAAGATGAGCAAAGAGAGTGGTGAGTGTGAGAGGAATTTGTGGGGATATCATTAGCCATGGCTAGCCATGGGTAGGGTATCCCCCAGGAGGTCTCTGCGTTCGTGCATTTTTTAGGGCACATGGGAATGTGCTGTGGGAATCCCAATTTGCTTTTTACAGCGTGTTTTGGCAATTGACCGCAATTAAGCATCCGATAAAGAAGTGAATGGATTATGAATGGAACTATGAGCCAAAGATACGCATGGGGGAAATGGAGGCGGAATCCATTGAAAAAGTGCGAGAAATGGTGAAAGAATCCATGGCGAAAATGAAGGTTGATAAATAGAGGATGATTCCATTTGAAAATGATGAAGAAATTGTACTCCAAGAATAGGATATCATTTGAATAGTTAAGCAATAGTTAGTCTTTGAATAGTTAATCCATACATTAACCGATATTCAGGGCAGGAGAAGGCCTTCCAGGTTACGGTTCTAAGGACGATTTTTCAATGTTCTATACGAAATGTATCAAAGCCAAAACAGCAGCAGATTAAAGTAGATCAGTAAATCAATAGATCTTTGTTGATTTATACGTAAAATGTGTTTATAATTTTTTTGCAAGCTGTTCAGATATTCCACTTTTATAGGAAATGCAATATAGGGTTTACAAAGAGCTTGAATAATCAAATTTTAACAAACCAAAAGTTTTTCTACAAAAAAAATTAAATGGATTTTTTTCTGGTCAAGGTAAAGTGAGGACGAAAGTGCTTTATATATAGCATAAAAAGTTGGAGATGGATTATTTGCCATATTTGTAGTTCCCAAATAATGGTAATCTCATTTCATAATTTAATTAGAGCTTAAAATCAAAAAAAAAAAATTAAACAAAATAATTAAAAACAAATAAATAAATAAATTAAATAAAATAAATTAAATCAATTTTTAAGGAATGGAAAATATTGTTGGAAAACTTGTTTAAAATATAAGTTTAAACTGTTTAGTGATTAGTGCATTAAAAATAAGTTTTTTTACTTGTAGCACTAGGAATAGTTCAAAATAAAAAAAAAAAAAATAAAAAGAAGTATTAAAATAATAAATAGTTAGAGGATAATAAAATATTATATAATAAGAAAAAATAAAGTGATAAATAATAATGTAATGATAAATAATTAATAATATAATAATAATTAATACGTAATATGATAAGTGGAATAAATGGATTCTGAAGGAAAAAAAAAAAAAATATTAATGACTAAACATGCAGATACATAGAAAGAGATAGATATATGCGCCATGGAGTGCAAAAGATACTATCCCCCAGAATCTGGCATCTTCTCCGTTTGTTGTTGTTGTATTTTTTGCGAAACTGCAAACTCAATCATCCCCATCCATTCCACGTTCCCCGATCGTTCCCCGCTGCTCTCGCTGGCCGCACATTTCCATCATCTTCTACAACTTCTATGTACCCCTTCCCCCCTTTCTCTACCCACCATCCCCCCAACCCCACACCATTACCCCTGGTGCTTCTTGGCGACGCGGCACAGATAATTTGCCATCGGCAGCGCCAAATGTAATCCGCCATATAACCGTCTAACGGTAACTCAAAGCCAAACATAAATATGCGCAAACGAAAAAAAGAAAAAAAAAAAATACAGCTTCTACAATTTTTGTTCGACTCTAGCGAGAGAGGGGGAGGGGGAGGGGGAGGGCGAGAGGTAGGGGAAGAGATTGAGCTGGAGAGTGTGGGGGAGCGGGAAGAGGTACGGCAGAGAGTCAAGCAAACAAACAACTTCATGGGCGACGTGCAAAAATTCAATTGCTACAACATTCACGTTGTTTTGTTGTTGTTGTTGTTGTAGCTTTTGTTGTTGTAACTTTTGTTGTTTGAAGTTCATGTGGTTTTGTTGTTGTTGTTGTTGTCAGCAGCAAATCACTGTGCAAAATGCTCCCAGCTCCATCTCCAGCTCCAGCTTCATCCACTGCCATGCACCGTCTCCTCCTGCTTCAGTTTCCACTTCTTTCAAAGATCTTCATGATCTACCTTTCCATCTCGCTCTCTCGCTCTCTATCCTCTCTCTCCATCCATCCATCCATCCATCCATCTCTTTCTTTAAGCCTCAAAGTTTTATGCATTTGTCAGGCCACACTTCGGCCTGCGCCTTCCCATCCTACCCATCCTACCCATCGTCTCGTTTCGTCTCTTCATCATCAACAAAAAAATAAAATGTAAAAAAATGTGTGTGTGCGCAAAAAAAATGTCAGTCAGTCACAACGGCAGCTGCACAGAGCTCCATCATTCCCTCCTACCTGCACCTCCCTCCCATAACCCCACTGTGCCCACCCCCCCCCCCCCCCCCCACACTCTCTTCTATGAGCAGCAGTGAGCGCTTTCTTCCGTCACATTTGTCTGTTTTCCATGCCCCAAGACCAAGACTCGAGTCGACCATCGCTGGCTTTCTGACAAGAGTTGAAATGTATCTTTCACCAAAAGCCAAAGCATTGTCCACCAGAGAGATACAGAGAGAGAGAGAGACAGAGACAGAGAGAGAGAGATGACAGCGTGAGAGGCATGCGAATCACGAAAGGTGAGAACTGAGGAACGATAATTTCACACATGAACGCAGTATCCATCGATTCTCAAAAAAGTTAACCAAAATATAAAGAAATCTGTATTTGGAGTATCTCTAAAAAAGCTGAATTCTATAATTATCGATCTGAGCCAACGATAAATCGATTATGCCATAGATAGTTTCATGTGCTTACATTTTATCGCCAGCTCAAATCAATAAATCGATTATTCCATCGATAGTTGGACGTCCTATCCCCGTTGCTGGCACTCTTTCGGGCCATCTCTGGCGTTTCATCTCTCTGTTAGTGCACTAATATGATAATAGCCTCCCATACGAGTACATGTGTTCAGACATCTCCTGAGAAAGCCAACGGCCAACAGCCAACAGCCAACAGTCTCGTTCCCAAAGTCTCGTTCTGAATGCACCGACGGCCACCGAGGCCACACTTTAACCCAGCTCATGGCAAACCCATTCCGCACTCGCCCCGCTTTTCTTCCCCACTTGCAACTATCTCTGCACCTAGCCCCCCCTCCCCCTACCCCTTGTGTCTTGCTCTCTTCCCACTCCATTGCTCCTTGTTCTCACTGTGATGGAAAACCATTTTCTCTACAACTCCAATCGACGCTCCACTTTTTTTGTGTATTTTTTTTTTTTTTGCTTGCTGTTTGGTTTTTTTTTTTTGTTTTTGTTTTTTGTAGTTTGTGTAGCTAACATTTTTTATGCTCCAACTCCAACTAAACAATCAACTTTTCAAACTGTTTTTTTCTTTCTTTCTTTCTCTCTGTGGCACTAGCACCCCCCCCACCCACCTCTCCCTGGTTGCCTCGCACTGACTATAGCTTTTCCTATTTGTTGGCTGCACTTTTTGACGGCTTTTATTGTTTGCCAATTTCTGGCCCCCGAGACCAGCGAAGCATTCCATTCCATTCCGTACTACCACAACGCACACTCCTGGTCGTCGCCTCGCCTCGCCTCGTCCCCCAACCCACCAAGCCCCCTCCTGCGGCACACATCATCGCTGCTGCTGCTGCTCACTCGCCCAATTCGAGCGCCTAACTGGTTGCAGCAGGGGCAAGGTATCCCCTCCTGGCTGCCCCACCAGATGGGTTGCGCGCATCCATTGTAAATCCGCTAGGCGGTTGAGGAAGCGTTTTGTTCGGCTTGTTTGCCGATCGAAGAAGGTTCGCTGACAGGCGGGAAAAACGGGGGGAAAAGAGTGGAGAGAGGGAGCAAAGAGAGACCTTGTTTTGCTGCACTTCTCCATTCCGCTCCACTCCACTCCACTCCACTCTTCTCGATTTATTTGACTTATTCTCGCCCGTAGATCTCCGAAGATCTCTGGAAAAAGAGGTTTTCCTTCTCGCTTGCAAATCGAATTGGCTTTTCTCCATGTGGCTTCAGCTTCAGCTACGGCTTCGGCTTCGGCTTCGATTTAGATGGTGGCATGTCTCGAGCATTTGTTGACGTAAATTGGCATTAACCTTTGGAATGACCTGCTTCCTTCCTTCGTGGAAGGGAAAGGCTCAGACAGCATTTTGTTATCCCAATGAATGGGTTCTGCTCTTAATATATCAATCAATCGAAAGAGTTAACTTGCAAGCACTTTATTTATTTTCTTTTCAGATATTTTAAAGGAGAAATGGAAGATGCGAGCATTGCAACTCTAGAGGATCGAAAGAGGATGCTTTTGAGCATCGAAAGAGGATGCTTTTGAG
The DNA here is from genome assembly GCA_963969585.1 of Drosophila helvetica. NCBI lineage: Eukaryota > Metazoa > Arthropoda > Insecta > Diptera > Drosophilidae > Drosophila > Drosophila helvetica. The sequence continues at coordinate 69,756,069 of OZ018401.1, read as the reverse complement.
GATTGAAAGAGAAAGCCTTTAAGGATTGAGAGATAAACATGAAGAAATCTAAAATTTAATGAAGAAAACCCCCTTCCATAGGAACATTTATGAATGACAAAAAACATAAAATCTCAAAATAAATTAAATTAAAATCCCTTATAAGGGAACTCCAAGAACAATTTGTAATAATGAAACCATAATAATTGTGCTGATTAAACTTAAAAAATAATGCAACCACATGAAATGTTAAATAAAGAAATAAAATTAGTAATTAAATCATAAAAAAAACTGAGGGATACGTTTAAGATATTGGCATGGAACCGAATTATAATGTCTATAAAATTCGTAGGAGAAACCAGAATTCGTT
>OZ018401.1:69649869-69755520 GCA_963969585.1 Drosophila helvetica | reverse complement strand
TGTCGCACTTTCCATGAATTAGTGGCGCGTTCGTTCCCCCCCCCCCCCTGAAAGGCTGACGACTTTTGGGAGATGCTCTCCATGATTCAGAGCTCTAAAACTTAGAGCAAAGATGGCTAGGAATCATGGAAGATACTACTTAGTTAGAGGATAGATTAGGCTCTCTTGTGCGATAATAAACAGCTGAGCTGTCCTCGAGGTGCACATCGGTTTGGGGCACTCTCATCCGAAAGGTATTTCCCATGGAGATTCCACCTAAAAGATCCCAAATAAAAATCCCCTCCTGCCGTGGTCTCCCTCGTGTCATTATTATTTAGCCGATTTGCTCATTTTCCGTTCCGTTTCGTTCCTTCCATTTGTTCATCGGGAGTTTTGACTTTTATTTGCCTGTCGTCTCGTTTACGGTCTGCTTATGCTTCTTCCATATTCAAACGTACTGCAAAAAAAAAAAAGATACAAAGATACATCTGTCTGTCGGTCTGTCCCTCTGTCTCTCGGTCTCTGGTCTCTCGGTCGGTCGGCGGTCGGTCTGTCTGTCGTACATAAGTAAGTAAATATATCTTGTGTTCATTCGGTGGAGTTCTTGGAAATTGTGGTTCTGCTTCTGCCATCTGCTATCCCCCTTTCTCTCTCTCTCTCTCTCTCTGTCTATCCCTCTGCTTATTTCCTTCTCTTTCTGTTCACCTCGCGAATTCAATTAAAATGCCGCCGCTCTCCACAACTTAACTCGAAATCTGTTCTGTGCCTCGGTTCTGGGGTTCAACACACTTGCCTCCAACTTGCCCCATTGCCTGGCCCCAAATGCTCTCCCTCTCTCCCTCTCTCTCTCTCTCTCTCCTTCTCTGCTCTCCTCTGTGCTGGCTCTGTGCTCGAAAAGTGTTATTAATTTGTGAAAGTTCTGATGCCGGCTGCCACGCCTCCTCCACCCATCATTCAGGAGAGCCGCACCTGCCCGAAGATCGCCGTTCGCATTTGTTTGCTCAAGTGCATCACAGATCCGTTTCTGTTTCGGTTTCTGTTTCTGTGTGTATCTGCAACCTGTGCCACAAATTTGAATTACAAAACGATCGACAAAACTCGAAATGGGGCTACGGATACGCGATCTTGTCGCATTAATTAAGTTAATTTGCTCACGGCTCACGCTTCTCGTTATCTCTCTCACAGTCGGTGGCGGTGGCGGTTCGCCGCCTAGCGAACCTGTCAATTAGCATTTTATTGGCCATCGGACGAGGATTGCGACGAATGTCCGTCCATTAATGAGATTCGGGGCGTAGCGAGTGTCGAGTGTCGTGGCGAATGTCCAACGAGTGTCGGGGGTAGCGACTGCTGTTAACGAGTGTCGGGGGGAGCGACTGCTGTCAACGAGTGTCGGGGGGAGCGACTGCGTTTAACGAGTGTCGAGGCTAGCGACTGCTTTTAACGAGTGTCGAGGCTAGCGACTGCTGTTAACGAGTGTCGGGGCTAGCGACTGCTGTTAACGAGTGTCGGGGGTAGCGACTGCTGTTAACGAGTGTCGGGGCTAGCCACTGCTGTCAACCAGTGTCGGGCGGAGCGACTGCTGTCAACGAGTGTCGGGCGGAGCGACTGCTGTCAACGAGTGCAAGGGCGTCTGGACGAGTGGCGGGCAAAGTGTCGAAAGATCTCAACTTTTGCCTCAGGATAGCGCCAATTCATCCACGAATTTCATCAGTCTATGAATCTGTTTTCAGTCTGGAACGTCGCCTTCGGTGTTCTGCCGATTACTCAGCATAATTTCCATTGAAAACCGTGTGTGCCTGTGCCGTCTGTTATCTTTCCACCTTTCGGCGCTGATAAGATTCGCAGCTAAATGATTCAACAACTTTTACAAACCACACAAAACCTCTCCCCCTTCTTCCTCTCGCTCCCTCCCACACTCTCTCTCTCTCTCTCTCTGTCTCTGTGGTGGTGGGGATTGCATAAATCCGAAACTTGTTTCCTTTTCCCCCATTTTTCTGATTTAATAAATTTCGGTTCGAAATTAATTTGCCAAAAAATCAGCAAAAAAACAAATAGCCAAAGCAAAGGCCCAACAAAAGATACTCTCGAAAATAGTTGCAGATACAACAGGCCATACAATCCACAAGATACGGATACGTGTGCTGCTGCTGCCTGCCACTGCTGCCTGCTGCCTGCCTGCTCATTGCGCAGTTAATTTGTTCAAGCGCTCAATGCGTCAATAACATTTGACTTTCACTTATTCCACTCCGCCACTCGCCGCCGCAGACAAACCGAAAGTGAAGACAATGTTAGAAGGGGGAGTATGGCCACAGCCACAGCCACAGATACAGATACAGATACAACTGCAGATGGAGATGGAGATACATCGAGGGTGAAGCATGAGGAAGCTTGTTATGAAATCAGTGAAATTTTCAAGGGGCTGCAGAGACATATCGAATCCCAATACTTGGAGAAGATTCTGTCACTAGAAGATACATAGATACATTTCAAACATTAATGGCAGATACATATGCAGATTAATTCTAAGACTGAGATTTCTTGATATCCGCTAGAGAAGATCCAATAAGAATCAATGTATTTAAAAGAAAAAAGACAGAGAGTGGATTTTCAATTGATATTTCACTTACAGTTACTTGCATCCTTTGAATCAAATTTAATTTTCTTGTAAACTAAATTCCAAGAAGTCTCAAAGGTAATATTGATCTAAAAGGATAGAAGATAGAATGTTATTCTCACAGTTAGTCCTTGCATTTGGTAGAAGATTCCTGATGGATTGTCTTCCTTTCAGATACAACAGATGGGATAAGATCTGTAATAGATAAATTCCCCAATTCAGATACACTTCCCAAAACCCCATAAGGTTTCCCTTAAGATACATTTCAGCCTCCTCCACCCACCCTTGGCATAAGTTTTGGAATTTCTTGACTCATGTGTGATTCATTCTCTCTGCTTCACGTTTCTCCCCCCCTCTCTCTCTCTCTCTCTCCCTCTCTCTGTCTGTCGCTTGCCGTATCCCCGTTCCTCTAATACACAGATACAGATACAAAAACAATCTTTGAGATACGATTTCTTTTAGGTCGCAGTCGCTGGTTGTCGCTGGTTGTTGTTTCTGTTGTCTGGCGCGCGCAATTGATGTTGTAACATGGCTACCACGAGTGCAACATACCCTGCCCCATGCCTCCCCCTGCAGCAACTACTCCATGCAGCATGCACCCCTCTGTCTCACTGCCTCTCCGCCTCTCTCTCTCTGTCTCTCTCTCTCTGTGTGTGGAACACTCCCCCAATACGAACGAAAATGTGTGACATAATCTGTGCAGACTTCAATGCTGCTGCTGCTGCTTTTGGGGCTGCTGCCTGCCACTGCCACTGCTGCTGCTGCTGCAGTCTCCGTCTCCATCTCCGTCATTCAATAAGTCAGTCAGAGTCTCCACCATTGGAGTCGTCGTCGGAGTCCAAGTCGAACTCCAACCAAACAGATGGAGAGCCCGAGAGCAGGCGGAGGGTCTTGGGAGTTCAATGAACCACTCAACGGAAAAAAAATAAAATAAGACAAAAAACAGAAAAAACTTAAATATTTTTTGCTGCCTTTTTGGTCGAATATGTTACAAATTTTGTTTCTCTCGCGCGCGCTTTCAGAGCCCCCTCCCCTACCATCCCCTCCACCGACCACCCTCCCAAATGTTTGTTAGTTTTGCCTGCTGCTGCTGCTGCTGCTGCTCCACTCGATGGCACCGATGGCGACTCGAGGGGCGACTCTGTGAAATCACTTACTGGTTTTTATGCGACCAACAAGCGGCAGCAACAACTGCAGCAACAACAGGCGACAACAACTGTAAATTTGTTGAACGCCGCCGCACGTTGCTCATTTGGCAGCTTCGCACCTTTTTTTGCTGCTGCCGCTGCTGCCCCTAGTACGTATCTGCTCTGCCACTTAAGGCAGACGAAGGCGCCACCAGAGGAAACCATTTGAAGACTCATAGCTGGAAAGGTGGCTAAGAGATTCATAAATATTCGGTGAAAAGAAAGGGGGAACAGGGCAAGGGCAGCATGACAAATCAGATTCAGGAATAAGCCAATCGATTTGAAAGTGAAAATACAGGGAAATTTCCATCTGCCACATAGATCTACCCTTGATTTCTAGGAAAGAAAGGAAACTGGATTATATACTTTATATATACATATATTTATTTATATTCACTTTAAATAAATGTATTTTGAAACGTTAAATATCTACCCAAATTGAAATAGATCGATCTTTTTTCACAAGAAATAACAATTCCCAAAAATTAGGAATTTTTTGATGATCTTAAGATTGAGTCAAGAATTGCTAAAATAATTAAAATAATAATTAAAATAATCCTTTAAAAATCATTCCAAAGAAAAATGAATCAAATATAAATATTAATTCTATATACATTTCGTTATATTTTTACTAGATCTGGAAACTTCTATGGAAGAATTAATATTTATATTTTATTCCTTTTTCTTTGGAATTATTTTTAAAAGATTATTTTAGTTATCAAATCTCAAAGTAAAAAGGTATAAAATGAACCTTAAAAAATCAATTAAATAAAAGAAAATTAGATGTGTTAGCAGAAGCTGGTAAATAAAAATCTAGTTGAAAGCTTTATAAAGAGATTAGAGTGCATTCCACTTCTGTTGAATTCAACCTAAAATGAGTAGATCTTTGTACTTGTCGACTTCCAGACTTATAAATATGTATATGTATCTATCTATCATTCAAATGCATCCAAAGCCCTGCCCGGCCCTGCCCTGCCTTTGTTTAATTTATTTTGAAGTACTTTATTTTTTTCATTCCTTTGCCCAATCCCAATGAAACAGCATTGAGACGTCATTTGATCGCACTCTCAGCTCCGCAGCTCCTCAGCTGCTGTTTCTGTTGTTGTTGCTGCTGCTGACTGTAGATCTCTTATTGACTATTAAAATTATGCGCAGCACACAGAGGAGTCGATTTTTCTATAATTACTAAACAAATGCCAATGTCAGGCAAAGGCACAGAGGCACAGAGGCACAAACCAATGCAACAGCGGCAGCAGCGGCAGCAGCAGCGGCAGCGGCAACAATCACTTTGAGTACTACTTTGAGTATTACAACAGCAAACAATCATAATTACAGAGGAGTCAGTCGCAACGATCCACAGCTGAGATTCAGTTTAAAGCGGACTGTTGGGCCTCGGCTGCCGTTTCACACTTTTGTTGTTTTTGTTGTATGCATGGAAAACCCTATACGATCTACAGAGGAGCCCCACACACCCCACACACCCCAAGCCGAACCCGAGAAGATTGAAAAACATTTCGTAAAATAATTGTTGAGAAATTTGTTTGGTCGAGAGAGCAATTACGGGGCCCAGAAAGGGAGTGAGCGTGAGCCCAGTGAGCGAACCAGCTCGAAAGAGACAGAGGCAGAGGCAGCTGCTGCTGCTGCTGCTGTTGCTTGGTGGCATGCCCCCTCTGCTCCCCCCGACCCACTGCTCTGCCTCTTCACACCATGGACCCCGCCGTGCCGCGCTTAATGACCCTATTTTAATTTCAAGCATCGCTTGTCCATCGCACTTTGCGGAATTTACATTATACGCATACAATATTTCCCAGTCGCCCAGTCGCTCGCTTATTTTCGGTTCGTTTTCGTTTTTGAAAAGCCGCCCCTGAAAAAAAAAAAAACAAAAACAGAAACAGAGCGCACAGTGGTAAGAGGGATGGCATGGAAATCGTCTAAAGTTGCATATGAACTATGTATGATCCCTTTCAGAGACTTCTATGGACTGGGATTGGAATGATCTTTGATCTTTGGTGATCGTTTGATCTTAAATGGGAATTACTTTCAAAGAATATCCCTTTTGATCTGTTTTTATTCGAATTATTGACACATTTTTTCAGATTTTTAAAGGGGATTTTAGACCCATAAGTAATAATCATCCTTAGCACAGATCTTTACCCTAATAGTTCCTTGAAACCCTGCAAGATCAACCAAGAAACGTTACCCAAAACACTTAACTCTCCTCATTTTCTACCATTTTCTACCATTTTCTACTGCTCTTCAACCACTGTGCGATATTCATTGTGTTTTGACGATGAAGAAGCGACGAAGCTAAAGTTGACTTTTGGACGCTAATATGACGACGATCTTGGCCTTTGGGTGAGGCAACAACATCGTCAACAACAACAGCAACAATGAGAGCCTAAGGAAGCCTGAAAAAAAAATATATATTTAAGACAATGGAAATTCATTTCATTCGCTGAGAGACAGAGACCTGACTTCTTGGCCAAAGGCAAGGTCTCGGCTGTCGCGGAACCCCTATACACGTACCTTATAGCTATACCGTGTGCCCGTGTGCCCGTGTGCCGGTGTACCTCCGGTCGCATCCCCGACCGACCATCTCCATGAGAAATTAGCTGCTTCAGTTATTGTTATGATACGCTGGAAAATGGTGAGGGTATGCCGACTATAGCCAAATGTTTGCATCATCCACGCTAATAAAAAGAATTATTCTGGATTTATCTATCAGTTTGTTAAAGATTTCTGGCTGCAACTTTTTAAAGTTTCCATAGAACCCCCATAGGTACAATCCGTCGTAGCTTTTTTGTTCCCAAAGATTGTACCATTAAATGCAAATATATTTCAAAGGGGTTCCAAACATTAAAAATATTAAAAGAATAATACACTTCCATTCCTGAAATCCAAATTGTATCCAAATCCTGCGAGTATTTCATATAAAAACGAATCAAAGAAGGTTATTACCAACCCATACACCCATCTCGAACCTTCTTTTCTCTGGTACTCTTCTTGTTACTGTTGTTGGGCAGCCGTTTTCTACTCGAACCCAAAGGTACATATATCTATATAAGTGATCGTCACTGGCACTTCATGTTTGCCTTTCAACCTGTCTGTCTGTCTGTCTGTCTGTCTGTCTTCTCTTCTGGCTTCCTCTTACTCTTCTCTGTCTTTTTTTTTTTTGCATCCGCTTCCGCAACAACAACAACAACAACAATAACAACAACGACTACAACAACTTCAACAACAATTATTGTATTATCAACGACGAAATTTGTGTTACCCAAGCGGCTCAGAGTTTTCTTCCCGTCTGTTAAAAGTTGACCTCAAAAATGAAAACTTTGAAATGGAAAAATATTTAATCTAATGTGAAAATCGCTGAAGCGTCATCAGCTTTTCTTCCCCCCTACTACTGCTCCCCCACCCCCTCACCCACAGTTGCTGCTTTGGCTGTTGTTCACCTTTCGGAACTGATAATGACGACACGACACAACTTTTCGTTTGTTGTCGAGAGAGTGAGAAATTGTATCACTCGCTTGCTGATTGTTCTCCCACCAGCACTCACCCCCTGCCATTCGGGGAGACCCAGCCCCCCACTTAGTTAATTATATGTATAGAAAACTTTAGTTGGGAACTTTTCTTCTTCTTTTTTTTGTTTTTTTTTTTTTGCCCCTGTCCACGCTCCGGACTTCGTTTTTTGTTTTGCGCATAAATCAACAGAAAAAATTGTTCCGCAAAAGTGGCCTGATTTGGAATGAATTTGTCCACAAAATTCTGCTTTATTGTTGATTCATGCATTCTTTTTTTTCGCTTGCCTTTTGTTTTTGTTAAAAGTTTGTTTTATTTGTTGTTCTTGGGTATTCATTGCGATCTTTCATCTTGTTGAATATTCTCTGGCATAATTCTGGTATAAATGCATTCGCACTTTAGTGCATTTTGCTGTTGTTATTCGTTCATTATTCATTGTTGTTGTTGAGTCGCAGTTTTGGAGAATTTTTTGGAGCCCTTTGAGTCTTTGCTGGTGTGTTTATTACGTTTTATTGGTGTTGTTGTTGAGTATTCATTAAGGATGTTGTTGAGTTCTCATGGGTCTTATTTTTGAATCTTCAATTGAATTTTGTTTGTTAAATATTTATTGCTGAGGTTGAGGATTTCTTTCGTCGTTGTTGTCGTCTTGAGTGGCTTTCGGGCATTCATTGGTGTTATTTCTGATTGTTCGTTGTTGTTGTCGATTATTCATCGTGGATATTGTTGTAATTTTTGATTACTCATACGCATAAATATTTATTTGCATTGGCTTCTCAGTTCTGTTCTGTTCTGTTCTGTGTTTGTGTCAATGACGATTATAAGCATCGCGAAGCTGAAACAAAGACTCAAACGCCGAGAGTCACATGATCTTGCTATCTTACTCTGTCACCTTCTACAATACAGCTCCCTCTTCCTCTCACTCCCCCCCTCCAACCCTCCTCTTTCTCTCTCTCTCTCTATCTCTCTTTCTGAATAATCACAGCACCCGCGCACATGCATTCGCAATGATTTGTTCATGATCATGATCACGTTCCACTCATCTGAAAAGCTCGGAACATTTGACTGATATGGAAAAATTTGACGGGGAAAAACGACAGATAGAGAGAGAGAGAGAGAGGGAGAAGCAGGGCTGGGGAAGGCAGGTAAGGGTGGAGTGGTGGGGGTTCTATAGGGGGCCTCCCGAGGTGGGGCCTTTGCATTTTTGTGTGCAATTCTAATAAATATTTACATTTGTTTCAAACCAATTTGCGCAATTTGTGCCAGCTGCCTGAGAAGATCTCCAACCTAGAGCAGGGCAGAGGGCGAGGCCAGGGGGGGGCATACGAGGGTTTCCTCAAAAGTCACTCTGAACGGCTATCCAGATCTATGGATACTTCTCGGGCAACACTCGTAGTACATTAGCTTTTTGTCATCGCTTTGATTTGTGCATGCGCTACTCATTTTGCTTTCCAGATTTCTGACAAAACTATTCAGAAATCAAGAGAGCACCAGGGGGGAGGGGGATGGGGAGGGGGAGGTATGCACTGGGTTGGTAGGGTAGAAGGGGGGCTTGTGGGTTTGTGATCATCTATTAAAAATAATCATCTCAAAGCTAAAACTGAGGCCAAAGTCGGCGCTCAGACAATGAGCACACGTGTGGCATTACACACCCACCCCCACTGTCAAACCCCTTAGCAAACGCCTCTCCAACCCCCCACCCCCTTGGGTGTTCATGCGACAAGCAGATGTGCGATTAACAGATACAATTACAATCTCCATCTCCCACCAAGAACCTCCGATGCATCCGATGGATCTTCTCCATTGATATCTCCAACAACGACAGATACAAGCAGAGATACAGACAGTCAGTGCTCTATTTTTATCAATGCTTTTGCCATAGCCCCAAAATTGGAACAATCAAAGCCCCAGGCAACAACAGATGCCACAGCACACAGCACAGAGAGCCGCCAAACGCCAGTCACAAAAATAGTACGGAATGTGACTAAATTTAGGCAAAACAACACACAAAGATACAAAGATACCAAGATACATTCATGGAGAATGGCAGAGTCGAGGGCAGGGCCCCATAGGGCACCAGAGGGGTGCCAGAGGGTGTGGCAGCGGGGCACATGCACTTACACATGTTCCAGACGTGCAACACAGAGGGCGAGAGTTCTCGACTTTGACTGCTTCGAATGCGTATTAATAAAAGAAAGTGCAATGAATTCCCAAATATGTTAAATTGTCTACCAAACAAAGGAACTGAATGAAAGAAAGGGAGAGTGATTCCACACAGAGAGAGAGAGAGAGAGAGAGAGGAGTGCAGAATGCTGCAGAGGGGTGGGTATGTGTGTTGCTTCCCCCCCAACAAAAACATGTGTGCAACAGATACTCTCCCCATACTGGAAAGCAAGAAACGAATGCGATTTGAGGGAGAGTCCGCCCTCCATCTACCCGATCTGCCCAGATCTGCTGAGATCGACTGAGATCTCCTCGTGATCGTAATTAAAATTGAAGTGAAGAGGCACTAAATTTAACAGCCCCCTCAATGATCAGCAGGCGAATGAGTATTGGGAGTGGCATTGAGGGTGGCAGATGTAGATGTAGATGTAGATGGAGCGGAATATATGTACATAGATGAAGCTGAGAGCAAATAAAAATCTACACAAATAGAAGAAAAAATCAAAAGTGAAATGCAATCTTATTCGCCTAAAGAACTTTCCATGTACATAGAGAAAGCAAAGACAGAATGAAATGGTAAGAGCCTCAAAGATATTCTAAAGAAAAAGAGAGAATGATCTTCTTTATAGTTTCATAATTGAGGGGAACTTATAAGATATTTTTGTGTAGAAATCAGGGATCGTAATCATTATGAGCTTTATTTTCAAATTCACAAAATAATTATTAGATTTTGAGCTTTATGAATAGTCATAAATTATAATAATTATCCATAATTATCAAAAATTATTCTTTGGCAGATTAATCGCAGGCCTACTCGTATTCCTTCTCTTTATAAAAAGATATTTAAATCGAAGATAGTCCTAGAACTTTGAAAATCCTTAATAAGGAGATATTTTCATAAAGGTCCTTGATTAATTAATTAATGCTTGAAATATTCCTCAATCAGTAATCAATCAATAAAAAAATCTTCAAATATTAAGAAAAAATAGAGGGTCGAGCTTTAACCAATTTATAAAAATTTTTCTTTGAACTAAGACATCAAGAAAATGGTATTTTCTCTTGGTATTGGCAGACAAAAAGATAAATGGATTCTCACACCTTTTAATAGACCATGTTTTCCGACATTCCAAGCCCCTTTGATAATTATAATCATACGCCTTTCCTTTCCTTTCATTGCCTTATCTTTCTGTGATAATTCCGTGATCTTTTTGCGATAATTGTTACCCCCGATCTTTGATGATAATTGTTGGTTTTCTCTGGGAATTCCCTTAACCACAAAACTTCTTCCTAGACTTTTAGTTGCACTAAGCTCCTCCTTCTCTCTCTCTCTCTCTCTCCCTCCCTTCCTCCCTCTCTGGGAGATCTCTAGGCTTGAGAACTTTTTCGCTAGTGCCTCAAGGTCATCATCGCCCTAGAGAGTCCACATAAATATGCATGGCATTTGCCATATCAGGAGGCAGGCGGCAGAGAGCAGCAATATTAAAATACTTATTTCTCGGACTCTCGAACAGAGCAGAGCGGAGCAGAACAGAAACAGAAACCGCCCTAGCACCTACTACTACGTATTGTATACACAGAGGGTTCCGAGTACATTTATCTATAGGCAAAGTGTGAGTGTGAGTATGAATATGAATGCAGACGAGACGAATGGAGTGAGTGGAGTGAGTGACTGTGGCAGTGGCAGTGGCTGGCTCTTACATTCGTAAATAGTTCATTGCTCCGCTTAGAGCCAGAGACTCAGGCGAGACACACACACACACACACATCCAGAACGAGGGGGATGGATGCAAGACGAGTGGCGGCGACTTGGAGACGACTCCAAGACGCAGACACACACAGAGAGAGAGAGAGAGAGAGAGAGATGCAGAGATACTTCTATAGCAGTATGACTCTCTCTCTGCAGTTCATAAATCTCTTGGCCCTTAGTACGTTTCTTGGCCACTCTGCCACCTTGTTGTTGCTGCTGCTGCTGCTGCTGCCACTGTGCCTCCTCCTGGCTTGTTGCACATTGTTTCCAACAGACTTCTTTTATCTACAGACGTTTTATGATGACTATTTTAATATTAAACTAATGAATGCATTGCAGGCACGACTTCCCCCTCCACACACTAACCCCCACTCCTGCCCCCCTTCCATAGGGAAAAATGAAATGTTTTCCTTCTGTTCGGAAGAGCGACGACGACGACGACGACTACGACCCTTTTCGGAATTACAGACCATTGCTAATTTATGCGGCTTTTGTATGATTTTTCACTTGAGTTTTGTATGTTTTTTATTTATGTTTTTTTTGTGCTTCTTTAACTTTTCCTTTTTTCCTCCCTCTCTCTCACTCTCTGTGATCCCTTATCCCTTGTCCAGCCTTGTTTGGCTCGAAGTTTGCTGCTTCTCCTGCTGCCACTAGCACACACATGTGGAAGCCACAAAATGAACACAAGGAGTGACGGGAGTGACGGGAGTGAAGGGAGGGAGTGCGAGAAGGAAGGTCCAAGCTAATTGCATGATGGGGCATGTAATGTGTGTGCGGCTTTGGCTGTAGCTGTAGCTGTAGCTTTCGGGCGTGGCATATCGCATAATGGCATAATGTCTGATGTCTGATGTGTGTGTGTGTGTGTGTGTGTATTCAGTTGATGGACATGAATGGGAAAGTTTGTTTTTCCGCTAAATGAGTCTGAAACACGGACTACGGAATACAGAAACTAAAGAAAAATTAACAAGGAATGAGTGGAGTGAGGATATAGGGATTTAAGGAGGGTTTAAACAGGAATCAGGCATGCAGATATCTACCGAAGGTCTGAAATAAGGCTGAGGGCTTCCTATAGAGCTCAAAAATCCTTCTGCCAAAATATCTTCTTGGTCATAGAGGAGGAATATTCGTTTATCCCATATCCAAATTTCTTCTGTTCGTAATTCTTATCCCTTCATACTTATTCTATTCCGTTCTGTCCAATTTGACGATCTAAATTCCTTTCTATTCCATCCCTTCATATTTCACCCACTGCCCTATCCTGTTAACATGCTTAACGCGTCCTGCAGCAGCGCTCATCGGTCGGCTGGAGTGCATTTCTTCCTGGCATAAGCTTCGGACTACTGGAAAATCTATTATATTATTATATATGTATTATACCTATATTTATTAAATATCTATTATATTATATATCATTTTTATATCTCTCCTTTGATGCTTTTCTTTGGCATTCCATTATATATCATGTATCCTCTATATAACCCTTATCCGCCAGTTCATCCCCAAACCCATTCTTCTCTTCGTCTAGAGGCAAAATCTCTTCCTATTCCATAACTAGGTTTCTCAGAAGGTCGCCACTTGAAGGCAAATCGCAAATCAGTTGTCAGACATCAAATCCGCTTGGATCTCTCATAATTATTCAAATTTGCAAAACAATTAAAAGACGAACAAGAGGGCGATTCCTCTCCACCAAAGACGCCACTCAACGCGACTCAGGTCTTACCTTGTGGCAATCGTATCTGATAGATCAATTGTCTTGGAGGAGAAGAAAGAAGAAGGCCTTTGCCTTCTGCCTGGAGCTGTCGCTGTGGCTCTGGCTGTGGCTGGAGCTGTAGCTCCATCTCCTCCTCTCAGTGTCAGTGGCATTAAAAATTACCCAGACAACGCGTCAAATCTACGGCTTGACTCCACTTACACATACAACAAATGCCAGACAGAGAGACAGACGGACAGGCAGACAGGCAGACAGACAGAGGGGTTCCATCTTTTTTCCTGCCTTGGTTTTCTTTTTTTTTTTTCTATCTTTTTCTTGCTCCAGTGAATCTTTGCTGGCTCTGCCACTGCCGCACTGCCTCATGCTTCGATTGCGGATGGGTCTGGTCTGTTCTGGGGGTCTGGGTCTGGGTCTTGGTCTTGGATTTTCGCTTTGCTTTTCACCTGTCCATCGTGTGGAAATCCATGTGAAAACATGTGGCCGCCAGTCAGCCAGTCAACCAGTCAAGCAGTCAGTCAGTCACTCACTCATCCACTCATTCAGTCATTCAGTTAGCCAGGTTTCAACAGGCAACAATGGGGATCAACAAATTAAAGTAATTTCCTACCGCAGCGCTGTTTTCCCCTACATTTCCCGCAGATTATCGCTCATTTCTTGAGCATTTTGCCCATCTCTAAGAAAAGATCCGAGGATTAGGGTATTTCCCGATTCGTTGTGGACATTTCTCTTCGTTTTCCAGAGTTTTCCATTGCCTTGCATCGGACTTTTCATATGCCAAGTGCATGGCCAAAGGGGCTGTGGCTGCAAAAAGTGGCCAAAAGAAAGAAAATCCAAAAGGAAATTCATTGCCTTTTTTCAGGTTGAAAAGGAAATTGGAGGTGTCTTGGAATGGTCTAATGATCTATGGGTAGAGGGACGAAAATTCATGGAGACTTAGAGACATTTTGGGACTGAGACTGGATGGAAATTGTATAACAAAAAATTGTCTTTAAAGTTTGAAAATTAATCTCCCACTAAATTAATTTGCATCCTTCAAAGATCTCCACAAAAAGAGCTCCTTCCCTGCTGGAATACCCTCTAAATTCAAAGCTTTTCTTTTCTCCATGGATGCCTCCTCCTACCACCCAAAGGTGGCGTCATTTGTGGCACAAAAAATGGTGTCAAACTCTCGCGAGTAGTTTGGAAATTAATAAAGCACAGCACAGCAGCAGCAGCAGCAGTAGATGTATCTGTATCTGATAGATACATTTGCTCATAAGCATAAATAATGCGATCGCAGTGGAAAATCTATGGCTTTGATTGTTTTGCTTTGTTTTGTTTTGTTTTGTTGTTTGCTTGCCTCTCGCGTTGCACTTAGATTTTTGCCATCCATTTATGCGTCAGAGCCAATCGAGGGGAGGCAAGGAGGCGTGGCCGGTTGGGCTGCAAGCTTTGACTGACATTTATCGCCAGCTTCAATTGTTGCTGCTGCCGCCGCGGCAGCGACGTTTGTTGCAACAGAGCCTGTTGCTACCCCTCTTTTGGAGAGTGGCCATAACGATTTTTCGATGTCTTTCGAAGAAGTTTACAGCAGATATCGATATACAATCGATTGGCATTGGAATGATGTTCGAAAAGCTGGTCCATAAACTTAAAGATAATTCAAAGGAAAGTGAGAAATTTTAAGCTTGTATTCTATATGTAGATACATATGTATCTGAGGCAAAAAGGATACAAAAAAAACTCAATTGAAATGCGAAAATGCTATATTTTGTGGGGGCTTTTCCAGTCGATACTCCCAGGGTATCAGTAACTTCGATTTGCCTAGCGAAAGGAAGGCCTGCTGCCTCAGCCTCAGCCTCAGCTTCAGCTTCATTTCTGTGTGTTTTTTGTTGTTTTTGTATTTTTGTGATTTTTGGATTTGTGTGATTTTCGGTTGCTGCGGTGTTGACGACGACGACGACGACGGCGACGATGCCGATGCCGACGAAGCGGCGTTCAACGTTTTGGAAAATTTAGCACAAGGTTGCAACAAAGCAGCCAGCAAGCGGCAGCCAGCAAGCAGCAGCCAGCAAAATGAGCAATTGTGGCAAGCAGTCAGTCGCCATTCGCAGTTTCAGTTTGAGTTTGGGTTTGGGTTCGAAATTGAAATTGAAGCTGCAAAAGTTGCTGCTGCTGCTGTTGCATTCAACATTGTTGTTTGTTGTTTGTTGTCCGCGTTGTCCGTTGTTGCTGTTGTTGTCATTGCCCAAAATTGTAAATAAATAAATACTTAATTATGTTGTTGTGGGCCCCGAAAGGGGGCGCGCGTGGGGAGGGGGAGGGCACACACACAGCACACAAGACACAAGACACATTGCGCATACGCCATGTTCGACAAGACGGGGAACAGCCGCCGTCGCGCCGCAAATCTCATGGCAGAGGTGAGAATCGAAGGAGAGAGGCCCACCAAAGGTCTCACCTCGGGAGTCACCCCACAAACACACACTTGTTGCCAATTAATCAGGCATTTCGGAACAAGTCAAGAGTCAAGCTAAGAGAACTGTAGCTATGGCTATGGCTATGGCTCTGGCTCTGGCTCTGGCTGTTGCTGCAAATATTGCGTATACGTATGCGATGGGAGATTTATCTGCAGAGGGGTGGGAGCCTGGGAAGATCGAATATAGGGGATATAGAAGCTGACAGCTGTCGAGGGCTTAGGGGGAGAAACATCGTGTGGTACATATAGTATATAGATCATTTAATAGATGGATCTATGGGCATATAGATGGATGAATCAATAGACAGAAAGATAGATTGATTGCTAGGTAGATAGTTAGATGAAAGAATAGATAGATAGATATATAAATAGATATATAGATAGATAGTTAGATAGATAGATAGATAAATGGATGGATAAGAAAAGGGCTCGATTGATTGGAATTGGAATCGATGGAATTATTATATATAGAAATGGATAGATTTTACCTATTGGAATTAACAAATAATTATAATCTGCATTAAATCTGGCTAAGGTGGCCCAAAAGATATTTGAATTCAATTTTTATTTTAAATTTGTATAATAAAAATTGGGAATTAAAGATATTTTACAATTTTTATGATAAAAAATTTAAAATAAAAGTTTTGAATTCTTTTTTATATAGAAATTAATATATAAAAATTATTTTAAATTTTTATCATATAAATCATTTTGAATACTTAAATACTTTGGTAAAATTAAAATATAGTTATTATTTTTTAACTTTTTGTAGGCAAATTATAATCGTTCTAATAAAATGTAGAATGATAGGTGCATAGATAGATAAAGGAATGAGTATATAGCTAAAAGATGGTTAATTCTCTTCAGATATTACATGAAACATCCATAGGATTTATATCTATTTGTGCGGCTAGAACATACATATATCTTTTGGTTACAGAAGCTGAAGATACATTTGAAATCCATCTCCAGCGATCTCTTATCCCACAAACCAAATCCATTGTTAGACGCATCTTAAGCCTCGTCGGATCTACATCTAGAATCTGTTGAGGCAACACTTTCGGTTATGAAACTTCATTTGAAGCAGCAACAGCAGCAGCAGCAGCCCAAGTGCAGCAGAGTGTGGCAAGCTGACAGCTGCTTACAACTTACTGCTGCAACAGACTCCACTCCCACCTACAGCTTAAGCAGATGATAAGCGCGCGGAGAGGAGCGCTGCCTGCTGCCTGCAGCATGGGGCAGCAGCAGCAGCAGCATCCGCTGTTGCAGCAGCAGCAGCAGCAGAACAAAAATGCTAAAACAAATATGCAACCGACAGGGGAGGGCGAGGGGGAGGGCCGACGGGGGGCTGGCTGTGGCAAGTGTCTGGAGTCCAACGACCGCAAAGCGTGCAACAAAAGACAACGAATGCTCAAAAAAAAAAAAATGCTCAAGAAAAAAATGCAGCAGCGACGGCGACGGCGGCTGCGGCAGCGGCAGCGGCAGACCACTCGACTGGGATCGGAATTTGGCGCTTCCTCTCTCTGGAAGCCCCCCCCTGGCTCTGCCCCTCAAGCTCTCTTCTCTTCCTCTGTCGCTCTCTTTCTGTCCTCGGAAAACCGGAAGTAGAAAAGCAAAAGCCCGACGGCTGCCCGCAGCTGCTGCTGAATGTTGCTGCATCTGCATTTGCGGCGCTCGCCAAAGCAGGAAAACAGCAGCAAATGCAAGTGGATTCTTACGCTCTCTGCCCCCCCCCCTCTAACTCTCTCCTTCCCTGTTGCACAAAAAAAAACAAAAAAAAAAACAAGAGAAGCGAAGAGAAGAAGAAGCAACTTTAAAGCGTTGCTCAAGTCTCCGGATTGCATTCGTTTGCCGCTTTTCCCACCCACTAATCTCCCAGAGAGGAATAGCACCAGCATTTGGCACTTGTCTTCTTCTCTCTCTCTCTCTATCTCTCACTCTCTTTGTGTCTCCTTCTCACTCACTGTGCCGTGTTTGGTTGCCTCTCTCTGTCTTTGCTGATTGCCTGTTACAATTTTAAGCTATTTTTATTGAAATTGAGCGATATTCTCATTCGCAAGAGAAAACCATGCAAAGAGAGAAAGAGAGAGAGAGAGAGAGAGGGAGAGAAAGAGCGAGAATCGCAAGAGTTGATGAAAACTGTGTTAAGTGCCATGTGCTTTTTCAGTGGTGGGGGTGGGGGGTTTTTTCATGAGAAAACTTAAATGCACCCCCTCTGTGGCACCCCACTTGCCATCCCCTTCATTCCAGCTCCTCTTTGGAGCCACCCCCCCCCCCCCCCCCTCCCTTGTTGATGGTTCTTTCGGTATGGCTTCATTGTCACTGCAATACCCCACATTTTCCTCTCGCAGAAAAACTTCTGTGAACCCCAACCCCCCACACCCAAAGAAAATCTCCAACAAATTTGAATGATTCCATCAGATGTACATATATACATACATATGTATATATTTAAAGAGAGATATGCATATACCCTGTATTTCTAGAGTGCATTCTCGAAGCACATTTCTCTCTCTCTCTCTCTCTCTCTCTCTGCCATTTTTCTCTCTGTGTTTGTCGTGATTTTTTTACAAACAAAAAACTGCGCTTATTACGCCCCAAACAGCAACAGCAACAACTGCAATAAGCAAAAGCAAAAGCATTAGAAGAAGCTTCTTATGTATAAAAGAGACACACAGACAGACAGAGAGAGAGGGAGGAGTGGATAGGGGGTACAGAAGGGCAGAGGCAGAGAGGGTGCAATAGTGCGATGCCTGGGGATTGGGTGGGTGGCAGAAGTGGGTAAATCTGCCTTTTAAGCTCCTCTCAAACACACAGCTGCCAAGTGGCTGCCGTTCGGGAGAGACTAAAAAGCTGAGCACCGAATCAGCAACAGAAACAGATACTGAATGAGGGACAGAGGAGAGAGGAGAGAGTAGAGAGTAGAGAGGAGGGAGAGCAGGGGAACAGTTTGGTGGAGATTGGATAGAAGAGAAGAGGAGGAGATACTGAGGCAGCAATAGATGGGCATGGACAGAGGAGCGGGAGTAACAGTGAGGAGATGATACGAGGCCGGAGGCTATGGTTATGCTTATATAGGTACACATATAGCAAAGATCCGATAAGACGAACAACAGAAAAGCTGAAAGAAAAGCTATGGCATGAAGGAACTTCCATTAGAGGTGCATTTTCTTTAATCTATGAACATGTAGAAAAGATCCGAAAAGCAAAAAAAATTTATACCAATTGAAATTTATGAAATTTCTAATCTTTATGCTATTTATGGTATAATATTGCTTTCCATCAATACGAAAATCTATGCGAAATCAATCAATTTGTTCAATTTTCCAGCAATTCTTTTAAAAAGTCTTCACGTATCGAAAATATCTATAAAATACATCGAAATTTTTGAGAAATCTTTATGCTACTTATGGTCTATGAAAATCTATGAAAAATCTATTAAATAATAAAGTTTTCCATCAATTCTTTTAAAAAGTCTTCAAAATATAGAAAATATCTATAGAATATAGCATAAGCCCTACAATTTGCAAATGCTTTTTCCAAACAAAATAAAAATCTTTCCTAACAACTTTAGTTAAGAAAAGATTATTAGGTTGCTGAAAAGGAAAACTTTAAAAAATAATCTATATATCTTGGCATTAAAAACCATTGAAATTAGTCAGCCATGTTGATCGAAATTATAGATTAAAATATTTAATACAAATTGTTGGGTTAGTTCTGTGGTTGCTCTCACTTTGGGGAGCCCTCGATGTTCTGTGGCTGCCTCGAGCAATTGGGAGCTTCTGGAGGGTCCTTCTATGATCCTGTGTTGGATTCCACATCAGTTGAACAATGCAACACCCTGTATTGGGGCCTCATAGAAGGCTTGAACATGGAAAAGGGCATGAAATATCAAAGATTTTCTTCTCTATATTAACAATAATTGTGGCTATTGTTTCTCAGAGAATTTCCAACAAGAATATGTCATTAAATGGATATAAAAAATAGTTATATTTCAAGGGTGTTTCTTTAACATTTCCATAATTCTTTCTGTAGTAGGATTTCCCATGGAAAAATTGTCCTATGGCTCTCCTTTGTTTCAATTTATGATCGATAGATGATACTTCCCCCATCTACTGGTTCTTCAATGGCAGTTTTCACTGTAGCTACTGCTGCTGTGACTGCATTTTGCCTCATTTCGTTTCATTTGCGCTTTGCCACTGTCCTCGGCTGCCCCGCTCTTCACTTGTGGCACCATTTCTGGACTCTGGGGCCAGCCCCAGCCCCCTCTTCGGTCTCTGGTCTCTGTTCCTCTTCCACCGCTCTGTTCTGGTCTGTTCCTTTGATACGTGTGTGGCAGAGAGTGTGTTCTGTTCTGTTCTGTTCTGTATCTCGGCTCCTCAGTTTCCAGTTTTTCGCACATTTCGCCCATCATTCGGGGAGTACGGGAGTATATTTGGCAACTTGTGAGCACAACTCAGAGGCAGAGACAGAGGCAGAGGCAGAGATAGAGACAGCATCGAGAACACAGAGAACCCCAGAACCCCAGAGCCCCAGAACAGAGAGACGACTCCAAAAAGCCGAGAACAAACCCGAGACCCCATACGGACAGCCACAGCGACAGAGCGGCAGAGCGGCAGAGCGGCAGAGCGACACCAGCAACGACATCGTCGCATATCGCATTCGAGAGGCCGAGCTGCGTTTTGCACCGCACATCCCATCCCATCCCATCTCACCCGCCGCCACAGCCCACACCCCACATGCCAAACAGCCCCCCCAGCCCCCCCAGGCCCGCACTCGAGCGAGTCTCTGGGTTCTGGTGGCTGGCCTGCCTGCCTGCCTGCCTATCGACGGTTTCTGTGCGCCTGCTATGAAACGACTCAAACTGAGAGAGAGATAAAAGCATTCGGTTGGATTCGGTGCAAGATGATGCTTCTGTGTTGATAAGACCCCCACCATATCGCCTATATATTGCCATGTGTTGGTGCAAATTGAGCACAATTTCTATACGCAATGCGCACACACAGATACGGAAAGTATCTCACGGATAGCCCCATGGATGCCGCCTACTTACATATATACTTGGGGAGGGGGATGGAGGGGATACTCATTCGTCGTAGGCCGTAGGGACCGAAAACGAAAACGAACCTAAAGCTGAAGCTGAAGCTGAAGCCTCAGCTATGGACTAAGACTCGAGCTGCAAAATGTATCTGAGAGATACTTCTTTGAGTGAATTATGAAGTTGTCTTCGACTTGGACCGTTACGTGGGTGGTGCTCCCACTCCCACTCCCACTCTCTCTCTCTCTCTCTCTCTGCTGCTCTCTCCCCCTGTCTGCTCCCACTCTCCGCAGTGCCCCTCTTTTGTGGCTCTTTAAGCGTCGATTTATTGTTATACTTAAAGACAGAATCTGGTTCCAGTTGGGGCTCCAGCCAGCCAGCCACTGTCAGTCCTCCATTTCCCTGACATTGTAATGCAATCTGTGAAAAAGAGTTTTCATCATTGGGTAGGAGAAGAGACACCGTTAGCGCTGGGATCATAAAATAAAAGAAGAAAAGAAAAGAAAAGACAAAAAAAAAAAAAAACCCAAACACCGGCGACTTTGAAATGCATTCCCTCCGTGATTTTCTTTTTGTCATAGCTGTAAAAATGCAACTGACACACAAAGCCACGAGACGCACTGCCAAGATCACGAGAGAGCGAGAGATGGAGCTATAGATGCAGATGCAGATGCAGATGTATCTGTAGATGGAGATGGAGATGGAAATGGAGCTGCAGATGGAGCTGCAGATGGAGATGGATGCAGATGTATCTCTGAGATGCTGGTCATATGCAAATGCATTCTTCTGTCCAGTCATCTGTCCGTCCGTCTCGCCTGTCCCTCCATTCTAATGGTCTCTCGCGTATGATGACGATGACGATGATGATGATGATGTGCTGGATGCCATTGACTCTCTGTCGTCGTCGTCGTCGTCGTAGGGTCTCTCTCCATAAAAGTTCTACGAATGACATTATTTATCACTCACTCTGGTTTGGTCTGCATCTCCGAATCTCTCTCCTATAAAGCACTTTCTACTTGAAAACACTTCTGCTGGAAAATGGGCTGGAAATCTAAAAGAAATGTAGATCGAAAAGTAATGTCAGTCGTTCTCTAATGCATTCCGTAGATAAGTTTTATGATTTTCAAGCTTAATGTATTTTCCAAACTTCTCCTGGTTGAATTTTCTTCTGGGACTTCTAATATTTGATTATAGATTGAAGATTTTGGATTTCAGATTAAATCCTCAAGATAACTACAGATTGGACTCTTTATAGATCTAACAGATATCTTTTTGGTAAAAAGAATTTATCTAAGGAGAATTTCCGAATTTTTTACTGATTTTCAGGAGTATCTTTAGCTTTCAGCATTCTAATATCTCACATATATATTCTGCCTATTATTCTTTGAGATATATCTGGATTTGTATAGATTTTTATTACTTTATTACAATTTTATTACAATTTTTTGCGTTCCAATAATCCAAAAAAAAATGTGGAAGATCCGGAATATTTTTTACACCTTTCAAAATTTTTTCTACTATATATATTTTCTAGATACTTTTGTAAATCCCTTGAATGGTTTTTGTCTCGTTGCATATAATTTTCTTTCTTCTCAAGATATTTTGCATCCCCAAAAAGCATCTACAACATCTTGACCCACCTACATTCCACAGATACTTTCCACCAGGGCTGTCCCTTGACATCTGACGTTTCCAGAGATTTCATTCCGCTGCGATTTGGAGCTTAAGATGGAGGATCATCCAAGGTTCAGCTTTGACTTTCACTTTGTTTGGATCTCCCTCACCCCACCCCCGGCTGCTGCTGCTGCTGCTGTATCTCCACTCTACTCTCCAATGCCCCGAAATTACATCTAATTATGCAGCATCTTAGCATCAGAGATTGTGGGCCACAAGCTCCTGCAACTGCAATTTGGCTGGAGGCTGTATCTGTATCTTAAGCCAAGACCCAATGCTGCTGCTGCTGTTGGTCGCTCGTCATGTGGGTTTTTCCTTCTGGCCAAAAAGCAAAACCTCTAATAACTTTGTTTCCAGCGCTGGGCCGTGCACTTTGTGGCTATTACGCAAAATTATGCGAGCAGACTTTCATTTTTAGTCTCTGGGGGGAAAAGTTGATTTGCCCAGATACTGTATCTGAGCAGCGGAGTAGCTGTGTATCTCTGCATCTCTGTATCTGTGTATCTGTGTCTTGTGCAGTCGTCTCGTGTGTATCTTGCAAGGTCAAGCAGCAGCCGCCACAGCAAGAAGTTGTGTGTGTTTTTTTTTCTGTGCTTTTTGTATTTCTAGAGCAAAGAATGCCCTGCCCGTTGACAGAATTCCCTCGTTTCAACTTAATTAAAAGGCAAACAGCAAAAGCGAAGCAAAACGAAACGCAACGCAACGGAAAAAAAAAACAAAAACAAAAAAAAGACTGATAAAAGAGGTTTTATCAGTGCAGACATTAACCACACGATAATTATACAAAACAGAACCTAGAACCACAACCACAACCAGAAACAGAAACAGAATCAGAAACAGAGAAAAAAAACAGCCACACAGCCGTGCGGACATATAGACAGATAGAAACAGAGAAACAGGCCACCAAAGCATAAGATACAGATACAAAATGTGTACGGGAGTGATAAGCAAAAGGGCGGCCACGTGCACAGCAGTTGGAGATACGAATACGAAAGCAATAGATACAAAAACCAGGCGGAAGATACAATTGCAAAGGCAATAGATACCAGTACGAGGGCGATAGATACAAGTACGAGGCAATAGATACAAGTACAGAGGCGATAGATACGCATAGGAAGCCCCAGTGCGCGAGGAATTTGGAGCAGCCCGAGAAGACTATCTACGAGATACGATATGTATCTGCTGTACAGTTCAAGGAAATGCCCCAACAGATACCCCTCGCACTCGTATCTTTAACCAATTTGCACTGCTCCTCCTCCTCAGAAAAAAAAAAAAAAATAACCCACGAACATGAGACTTTATCTGTCTGTCTCTCTCTTTCGCTCACACAGCCACAGCGATAAAAATCCAATTCTGATAAGCTTTTAAATTTGTTCGTTTTATTTGGCAAACGATCCACCACACGAAACGATCCCCAAACGATGGTTTATCTTGTGGCTTGGGTGCTTGTGCTCTTGGCTTATCAATTGCCAGGCACTTTTTTTTATCTCACGACAGTTTCGCCATCGAAATATAAATACGTTTCTGGGCAATCATTTGCCTAATTATAATGCGTTTTATGGTTTTTTGAAATATTTATTCAACCTTTTATGGCAGATATAAAAAAAAGGAAAAGGTTGGCTGCCGAACGAGGATTTAGATACTCTTTTGGGGGGTTCTTATGTTCTAAGAGCAGATGGAAAGATACTTCATCCTGTGGGTTCTCAAAGTTCTATGAGTATATCCTTGTTAGGGCTTTCTAAGCAGGTTATATGAAGTATCCAATGGAATGAAAGGGTATCCCAAAGAGGTTTTAGTTTCCTCACCCCAACGACTGGTTTCAGTTTCTCTCAGTCTCCACTTTTCCCATTCCCAGGATCCCCTTTAATGTTTCTCCACATCTCTGCTGATCCCATGTCTCTCAGACCTCTCTTATCTCTGAACCCTCCTGAAGCTCCCTCTACCTGTCTCTCTCTTCGCTGCTCCTGCACCCCTGCCCGTGCCCGTTCCTGTTGTTCCCACTCTTGTTGCTGCTGCTGCTGCTGCTGTTGCTTCTGTCACCAGACAGCGCTTTCAAATGCACTTTACCCCCACCCTCTCAGGCCCACAAAGAACGGTCATCATCCATCGGCCATCCACCAATCGATGTGTGTGGCCCTGTGGACAGGGTCTGGAGCTGGCAACTGGCAACTGCCAACTGCCAACCGGGGATCTGGGCTCAGGGCTTGCGGCTTGAGGGGGGAGGGTAGAGGGGAATGGGTATATGGGTATCTCTGTTGTCGGCGGCGCCTCTGGAATGTTGTTAGTTATAAAATGGCCACAAAATCATAACGCGGGCGTGGGCTGCTGCCACTGCGACTCTCTCTACCTCTTCCGCCTACCCCTTTACCCCCCTCCAACCCCCCTGTCTATCACTCCGGTTACCCCGAACGAACCTGATATTAACGATGACGAGTTGTTGCCTCTGTCCGAGAGATACCTCTGTTTCTCAGTCTCTCCTCTGTCGCTGTCTCGCTGTCTCTCTCTGTCTCTCGGTCTCTCGGCCACTCGGCCTCTCGGTCTCTGTGGTTCTCCAGCATCCAGCCAACGCATATTTCTGATGTCTCGTCTGGAGGTTTTTTTAATGGAACCAATGCTTGGACCATCATCATCCACACATTCGTAGGGCTGGGGTTCTCCAGTCGGTGGGGGGTGGGGTGGGAAGGAGTGTGAATTGAAATGTGTATTTTTACATGTGTTCTATGTTCTATGGGCGCTCCAGTCGATTGGATCTCTCTCGAAATCAAATCAAAACTCGTCGTCGGCTGTCGTCTGTCGTCTGTCCACTGTCGACTGTCGCTGTGGTCTCTTTTTATGGCTTTTAGAAATCCCCCAAAAAATAACTCTTCTCACAAAAAGAGAGAAGAACTTGTTCTTGTTTTCCCCCGCAATGCTGTTTGTTGTTCTCGTTATTATTATTTTTTTTTCTTACTTTTTTTTGTCTATTTCCATTTCTAGGGGACGAGACGACGGCTCGCTTTGAATAATGATGATAAGACCCCGCCAGAGACGGGGCGGGGGCGGGGGGGAGCTCTCCTTCGATCCAGCAATCCATCCGTCAGTTCATCCATCCATCCATCCGATCCATTCGGCGGTCAGTATATTCTTTTCTCTCACTCTTTGATTATTGATTTATCGTCTGGGGGTACGGGTGCTCGGCTCTGTGTGTGTCGCGCACAGGTAAACGAAAGAAATCGTCACGGATACGCAAAACGATCCACAAAATGTATCTCGCAGTTCGGTTCTCAAGCGGCAGATACATTTTGAAGCGCACGCTTCAACATTTCTGAATCGTCGACGACAAACGGTTCAACAAAAGCAACAACAACAAGAGGAAAAAAAGAAAACATTCTTGATCTCGAACGTTCTCATAATTTGTTTGTGCCCCTCTCTGTCCAGACCCCTGCCTGATGCACCTGCCCCTGCCCCTGCCCCAGCCCCTTCTCGAAGAACCCACAACGACGGACTCTGAAGACCGCGACGACAACGACCGACCGACCGACTGTGAGAAAGATTTTATTTCGTTCAAGTGGTTTTTGATTTAACACCAAAAACACAACAAAACAACGATGGGAAGAGTGGAAAATATTTTAATGATGCGTCGTCGTCGTCGTCGTCGCCATCAAAATGCAACTGAAAAACCAAACCAGGCGAGGAAAGGCCCCTTCTGGGAAGAACGAATCTACAGATACTCTAAGAAATCTTTGATTTTTTCGATCGATTTGGATGAATCTTTGATTTTAGAGGGAGAAACATATAATCTGGCAATTTGTAGGGATTCATTGGATTATCTTGAGAAATATCAAAGCTATGATGATAAATTTAATAAATAAATACTTATTTATGTAATGAATAGGATATAAATTGGTAATAGATCAGTTATGAATCGGTAATAAATAGTTTGTGAATTTATTATAATTTATAACTTATAAATAGGTCAAGAATCTATATACATAGATATATATTACTAAATGTAGAAAAATTATAGACTTAAGCCCAAAAACATTTTGAAACAATTTACAAATTTCCACAAGAACCGTCTTTCGTGTGAACTCATGGATAATCCACCAGATATATGCTATATTCTCCCTTTTCAGGATCAAATCACTCTTCTGCTTTGCAAACATCTTGTAGCAATCGAAAGACTCTTCTCATGCAAGAGAGTACAAAAAGAAAAGACCAAAAACCGAACCCAAATAAATGGGAAAACAACAGAAGATTTCTAACTAGTTTTTGGTGGCCTTTCTCCAGCTTCTTCTTCTTCTTCGTCTTCTTCTTGCACTCATCTCTTCGTTTGTTCTCAATTTTATTTGTGGTTTGATTTTCGGTAGAGACATTCATTCGATTGATTAGCTCCGCGCTTTGGGAAAGCTCTCAGTCAGAAGCGTCTGTTGATCGCTCGGATGAATGATTAGCCAATTGAGGTCGCACATATATACATTACACTACATAATATATATGCCACATATGTATATATGTACATATCCACCCCATTAAGGGAAGTTCTACGCAAAAGTTCTGTGCATAAAAAAGGGTTCACTCGAGGGACACTCGACAAGCTGCCAAATGAGTGGCAGTCCTGTTTCTGGTCGCTGGCTCCTGGTGGCTGGTTCCTGGATGCGGTTTAACATCTGTCACGCGGCTGCTTCCTGGGACCGGGACCTAGCAGAAGCAGAAACCACATCCAAGGGCTTAAGGGCACAATATTGAGCAGCTTTTATGAGGTATTAAACTATAATTGACATACATTTATGACGATCGAACATACTCTCTAAAGAAAAGGTAAAACAAGGGTATATTCGGTTGGCAGATCGGTTTGGTTATGGAATAATACAATTTAGTAGGAAGACTTACGGAATAGTAGGGGAAGAGCTGAAGTTTACTTTATTTTCCAGGATGGAATTTAAATATTAAATATTTTAATCTGTCATTAAAAAATCGAACGAAGGATGCCATTAAAAAAAAAATTTATATATTTAAATAGCTATAATTATAGGCTAATATTCTCTCTATTCATATTCATATTTCAAGTGAATATTCAATCGATGAACTATTTGGCAAATTGTTTCCACTTCCCTCCAACAGGGTAACTCCTCGTCGACTCGTATCTATCCCTTAAGCCCCGACCCCTTTCCTCATATACACATATTTTTTTAGCCAAATTTCGAGTGGTATTTATTTCATTATTAAAGTATGCAAAACCCTCTTTCACATCTTTTCTCTCAATCAACCTCAACCTCTCCGTCTCTCGTTCCGTCTTTTGATATAAAGCCGACATGCGGTATTCCCCTCTATATATATCAGCTCTTTTTCCCATCTCCCCCCAACCCACACCACCGCCAACCTAATGTGACACTAATCATGTGACCTCGAGTGCCGATGGGCACATTTTTATGACCGCTTTGCACGCTGTTTACACACGACAACAATCAACGAATCGAAGCAGAGAGACCAAAGTTTTTCCAACATTTTCCCAAGAACACAGAGCCAGAACGATAGGAAAACAGAGAAAGAAAAGAAAATGCGATCCCATTCATAAAAGAAATGCCATTCGAATGCTTTCTTCTAGCTCTCTTTTGGTCATAGACTCTATTGTGGCACCTTCTGGGGGCTCTCTGTGGCACCTTCTGGTTCTCTCCATTTCTCTGTGGAACCTTTCTTTTGGCTTCGCTTAGGAAAATCAACAAACGAAGAATGGGAAAATGTGTTAAGAGGCATAAAATAGAATAGAAAATGGGACTCACTCTGCCTTTGAATTGTGTAGGTTTTCACGTGCTACCTACGCAGCGACACAGACACAGAGGCACACACACCGAATGGGAGAGAGAGAGAGAGAGGGCAAGGGGCAAGAGAGGGAACCAGAACCCACCTTTTCGTGTAGCAGGGAACGCGTGTCAGGGGCAACAACCAATTAGCAGGAGCGAGTGGGAGCGAGAAAGGGCACTCTGCGCAGGCGCAACCTTTTGTGTCGTGTATCTCAGGGGTTGTATCTACGATCTGCTGCTGCTGCTGCTTCTTTTGCTGTTGCCCCTGTTGACGCTGATGAGCCGCAAACGATGCAGGAAGCTCCTCTCTTCTCCTTCAAATCGATTGACAGGCGGCATTTAGGGGATAATTTCGGGGCATATTGCAGGATCCCATCCGATCCGATCCGAGTCGAGTGTGGCGTGGCGTGGCGTGCAGTGGTGTGTAGGCAGGAGACGCAGCAGGAGTCGCCGCCGCTCCACAACGATCATTCCCTTTGCTGTTTTCTGTTGTCTGCCGCTGCAACATCTGCCTGCTTGCCTCATCATCATCATCGTCGTAGTCGTCGTCGTCGTCGTCGTCCTTTCAGGACATGTGCGTTTTTAGTTATTGAAATTTTTACTTGTTTTGTCCTGTTCTTTGGCTTTAGCTCTCGATCTGCTGCGGCTCTTTGGCTCTCTGGGTTGCATTGTGCATTGAGTATTTAATTGCAGATAATATCGACAGAAAAAAACAAAAACAGAAGGCAGACACAGGAGGCCCCCGAATCAACAGCTGAAATCCCCGGAAATGCATCTGTGACCCCTCAGAGAGAGACTCCGCTCTCTCCTCTGTCCTACGCTCTTCCCTTGACATTTTCTCTGTGGAGCACGTGTCAATAATTGTTCCAGAGATGCCAAACGGAGGAGCCACAGAGCTCCTTTTGTGGTTTCAGCTGTCGTGTGTGTATGTGTGGGGGAAATGCAGAAGAACAGCCCTCAAGGCTGGACTGATGGGACGGAAGGTGTACATTCGACAGTTCCATACAAAAATGCTTTGTTCTGTGAAAGGACTTTATTGTTCTCTCGAGTAAACAAATTCTATTCTACAGTTGTCAATCGTTTTCATAAACTGTCTTGCTTGAATTTGTTTAGTTTTCTTCTGAATTTTATTTTATAGTTGACATCGTTTTGATCTAGCCCTATCCATGGTACTTTCTGCACGAAGGAATAACTTTTTTGGCTGAATATCTTTAAAACTTGTCTTTTCTGCCTATTGGTGTAGCTTTAGATGTCGTTGGTGTAGTAAGTTTTGTTGTTGGTGTACTTTTTGTAAGCTTTAGTGTAATTGTTGGTGAACTATTGGTGTAACTGTTGGTCTCTTTGGTGTAATTTTCTTAGCTTTATAAGTCATTATTTTAACTTTTTTTTTGGTTGTTGGTGAAGTTGGTGAAATATTTGAATATGTCTTAGTTGTTCGTCTATCTTCTTAAGCTATTGTTGCCTTTAGTAATTACCATTTGGTTTAATGTTATGAGAAATGGAAGTCAAAACGATCATTCTACAAAGATTCCCATTCGCCAAGACTATCAAACACTTTTTCAGTACATAAAATGCCAGCAAATTTCATCCTTTACTAATCTCTTAGACCACAGAAAATTAGGAATTTCAAGAGCAAACCCGTTCTATAAACTTCCTTTATGCTACCAGCCCATTACTGGCTTCCTCCACACACCATTTTCTCTACCATCTTCCATCAATTGATATCTCTTTAACCCGCCCAAAGCCATCATCTAATTGCACACTTGAGATCACAGTTACTTCGAGTGAGATCACACACAGCATTTGGCAAGATCTGCAGTCGCAGAAACTGCCTCAAACGAATGCAAATCAGTTGCGCACTTGGTCAACAGTTAACTCATCATCGCCCCATCGCCATTGCCATCGCCAAACCCCAAACCTCATCGACAGAGGAGCTCTCTCGCTCGACCGGCAATTGCAAAAAAAAAAAAAATAAGCTAACGGCAAAGCCAAAGCCATGCAAAAGAAGAGGAGGCAGGGAGTCAGAGCAACATCATAAAAAAAAAGAGAAGCCCGCAAAAGAGAAGCTAATGTAATTGTGTTTGTAAATGCCATAAAGTTGGCAACACTTGCTGTGCCAACAACAACAAAAGCTACACCAACAAATGAAATATGTTTGCTTGCCTCAGAGCCAGCCCCAGCCACAGCCCCACCTCCTCCTCCATCCACTCATCCAGTATTCCACCTCAACGCTTGCAAATGAAGTTCACGAGATGGTCAAGACGATAATGTTGGCGAGCGCATTTGCCAAGTCATGACGACGACGACTGCGATGCTGGTGCTGCTCTGCTCTGCTCTGCCCTGACACCGTAGCAATATCCAACATCGGCCACAGCGAACGAGTTTCAGTTGTTTTTGTTGTTGTCCATTTTGTCGCCATCGCTGTGCCCTCAAAAAAGAGAAATAGTTTGAAATCAAATCAACATAAGCACAGGGCAGCAATTCCAAACAAGTATAGTTGCTACAAAAGATACAACAACAATCACAACAAAATAGCTTTACAACAACAAATACACCAAACCATAAGACAAAAAAAAAATTACTGCACAAAGGTACCCCAACAACCAGAAAAGTTACACCAATGACACCAACAACTACTTAAGTAAATCAAGAAGAAGAAACCTGGAAGTGCTACTCCAACAATACGAATAGGTACACCAATAGCTACCAAATTAACACCAACAACACCAAAGTCCCACCCATACTTTTAGCAGCCACTCCAACAACAATAACTGAACCAATATCTACACCAACACCTACCTAATTTACACCAACAGCACCTAAGTTACGGCAATACTTTTAACAACAACTCCAACAACAATAACAAAACCAATGCCTACACCAACAGCCATAAAAATCTTCTATCTATTGTTACAACAGTTAAAGCGTATGGCTTCACCAAAAACTATACCGTACAGCAGAAACTATATAAAAACTCCAACAACAAAATATACATATGTCTGTATACCACCAATAGCTACACCAACAAAAACTAGCAACTAAAATCTATGTAAAACTCAATTGAAGGTGGCTCCCTACCATCGTTGTCGCTCCACATTTTTGCTCTGGTTTTTTGCTGCCTTTTGTTTGATTTAGTTTATGCCCAGGCCACACCTCCCCCTCCACACCCTTTTCCACGGCATTGCACCCTCTTTCCCCACTCCGACCCCTTCTGTCTGGTGGCATGCATGGCAAACCATTGGCGTTCCAAAAGCTGACTCCGGACTGCAGTTCCAATGCCCATTCACCAACACTCGTACTCCACTCATACACTCACTCATCCACAAATGAATCTCTGGCTCTGAGTCGATGCGATGCGATGCTCCCTTCCGTCCCTCCATCGTCTCGTGGTCGTCGTCACAGTCGTCGTCATCGTCATACAAATATTTAGTAGAGTATGAAGTAGTTCGGGGTTCGGGCGGCACATGAAATGAGTTGACCTCGCTTGACCTCGTTTCAGTTTCTTTTTTGCCTCTGCCTCTGCCTCGGCTTCTCCGCCTGTTACTCTGCCTCCCTCTTCCACGGTACTCTCTTTTTTTCTGCTCTTTGTAGCATTTATTTTATTTGTGCAAACGTTTTTAATGAAATTTCATTTCATTTCGCCCCCGTGTCCCACAGTCTCACAGTCACTCGCCCATTGTCTTCCATTTTCTCTTGGATTTCAATTAGAAATCTTCATAATCGTATCTTGTTTTGTGTGCTTGTATCTGTATCTGTGTATCTGACTGTTGGTTCTCCCTCCCTGTCTCTCTCTCTCTCTCTCTCTCTCCCATTGCGACTTAATCTTTTTGGCGAGTGTAGGCTACATTCTGCTGCTGCTGCTGCTGCTGCTGTTCCATGGATTTAATGCTGCTGCTTCCGTGGATTGTTGGTTGCTGCTGCTGCTGCTGTTGATGATTACTTTCACCGGACAGCAAGACACCGCCGCGTACAACAAAACACAGTTATGGCAGCAGCAGCAGCAACAACAGTTACAGCAACAGGAACAACAATAACCATGACAAGAAACAACCCAAAAACAAAAAGAAAAACAAAATAAAGCGTAGCAAAGTTTTGATATTGTTTTTTTCTTTTTTTTTTTTGTTGTTAGTTGAAAATACACTTTTGATAGGGTAATGCAATTATTTTCCAAACATTAATGGAGACCACCCAGCTGAGGGGCGCTGCTGGATGATGGGCAGCACGTGTAAAAAAGATGTCTATGCTAAGGAAGAAGACCTCAGACCATAATTCTTCAAGTGCTGCAACACCATGTGCGTATTGTTCAACACTGTGTCGTTTAAGTGTTCAAAGTGCGCAGAAATTTGATCGATAACTCCGTCTCAATTGTAAATTACCAAATTGTAAATTTGAAAAGTGCATGAATCGACCTACCCAGATCGCTAACAGAATGTGCTTTAATGTAATGTTACATAATTTGAAAAATTTGGAAATATTGAGAGTATTTTCATGTTCGACTTTGCCTGCGGCTAGCCATCTCCTTCCTGTTGTTTCTGTTGTTTGTTGGAATATGAAATATGTTTCTGAAGCATAATGAGGCCAACTGTGAGGTTGCCTCTTGCTGTTGTTGTTGTTGTTGTTTCTGTTGTTGTTGTTGTTGCTTCTGTTGTTGTTGTTGCCTCTGCCATGCCATGAAATCAGGTTGCTGTTGCCACTGTTGGATGTTGCCTCTGGCATTGTCCGAACATTGCAACAAAAGCCACTCGAATCTCGAATCAAAATGAAAAATTTGCAAATAATTAGCAAAGCATTTACACCCCAAAAATGCATTCAACTGAAACAAAAGCCATGGGATACAGCGATGCTGGCAATAGCTGAAGGCCTGACGGCTATTTATGGGCCGATAATCCCAATCGATAAATCAGCAACAGAGTTGTGTTTTGATATTTCATCATCTATCGGACAGGGTTGGGGATATTTCATTGGGTGGTGGCGGGGGCTTACCCTTTACCCTTCTCTCACTCCCGTTTGGGGCCAGCTTTACTTTCTATTTCCCTGGGCACGCATTTTTGGTCTTTCGTTGTCATGCATCTCATAGTTACAGCGGTGCCCTGCCCCCTCTCCTCCTGCCACACACTTGAATCATCATCCCAAAAAGAGCGTCGCGTCGCGTCGCCTCGCGTCGCGTTGCTTGTCTTTTGAGTTCACGTTTGCTTTTTGGTTCATAAAACGAAAAATTTCATTGTACCCACGCCATGCCACGCCATGCCACGAAGCGACAAGCGGAAATGGTAAAAAACATTACCTACACTTACTGAATGAAGACGAGGCACTCCACAGAGAGCGGTGGCGGTGGAGCGGTGGAGAGGGGAGGGGCGGCGACTTTTGGGGGCAGACGCGGAATGGGAAATGAGTAGCAGCAGCAGCGGCAGCGGCAGCAGAAGAAAAAAAACAGTTAGTTATGAAACCGAAGCATCACTCAAAGAGCAAACCGCCGCCAAAAGCCCAAAGACGCCCGCGCAACGGCCACAGAGGGAGAGACAGAGAGAGAGAGAGAGAGAGGGAGAGAGAAGGAAAGAAAGGAGAGTGTGAGAAAGAGAAGAAGGGGAGGGAGGGGCAGCAACTTTCCAATGCACAACGACAGAGGCATAGACACAGATACAACATAATTGCACTGGTAATCGTAATTAAATTTATTAAAATTATACGATCGATTCCCTTGAGGGTTCGATAGCCATAGATGATTCCTCTGGAAGATATCCTGGATAACATTATCCCATATTGTGGAAATTTCTTGTGGAAATGCCACGAGACAGGTCAATGCCTCCCTATGGCGCCACCCTACCCTCCGGCATTGACCCCCAAACGAGTCGCAAAGCCCCTTCAGAAGATTATTTACATCCAGAAATTCTGGTGGTTTGTTGTCCCTCAAACAGAGCTTTCACTGTACCCCAAGACACACACAACACACACACAAACACACACAAACACCCACACACCCTAACAGAGAGTGGTGGAAGGACAGAGAGGGGGAGAGTTCATTGCATTTCATTTCATGTGACGCGACGTTGCAGGTGGAAATGCAAGCGGCAGCAGCAACAACAATAGCAATCTGCCAGGACTATCCACACGGAGGGGCGGCCCCCTGTCTGGGAGGGGGGCGGCTGTGTGTGCACTTCCTCCTGCCCCCGTTCGGTCCCTTTTTGTTTGCAATCATTGCATGTGCGAGCCATCGAGAGGGGCACGGGCAAGGACCTTCGCAACCAAAAAGGCCACAACACAATTTTCTCACCCATCGCGAAATGGGAGCGAGAGGAATGGGGGGAGCATGGGGATCGCCCGCTGGAACAACAGGCAAAATGGCAGCTCATTGAGTTTTAACTTCCCCCCCTGCCGGGAAAAACCAATGAAAAAAGGTGCTATGGCCACAGGAGGAACCATCAGAATCGAAAATCATTGATCGGTGGTGATTGAAGGTAGATATGAGTCGATAGGGAGGTGTCCTTTGAGTTAATACCGAAGCCATGCTCCATTGAATCGTAGATTTTGCTCTTAAAAGACAATAGAAAGACATTCCAAACATAATCTACTGGAATTTCCTATTTTTCTTCTTTTTGGGGACAAACGTGACACTGACAGTGACTGGAGATTGAGGCAGCCACAGCATCGCACTCTCATATCCACCGATTGATGCCACAAGGCAGCAGCAGAAGCAGCAGCGAAAATCTGCATGTGGCAGAGAAGGAGACAAGTACAGGATACACAGAGAACCAAAAAAAAAAAAAAACAAATGTAGAGCCCAAAGGCAGCCATAGGGAATGGATTTTTCGGCCTGGTCAGGTGGGTCAACCCCACCCCCGTTAATCCCGCATCCCGAGATCCGAGAGCTCAGTCGCAGTCGCAGTCGCAGTCACAGTCGCAGTCACAGTCGGCAGAGTACAGTTTACATCAGGAGGAGCCATCGAGAGACATCAGAGAGGATGGGATTGGAGATTGGGAGTGCGAGTACGAGTACGAGTGGAGTTGAGGAGAGGAGTGGAGTGGAGAGGAGACTTTGGGCCAGAAGCAGAAAATCATAAAACGAAAAACGAGTTACAAAACTGCTGGAAATTCCGCCAGAGAATCGACCGGAGAACAGCCAGGCGACAGCGACATAGAGGGATACACAGGTGGAAAGGTGGAAAGAGGTAGAGGCAGAGGCAGGGGCAGGGGCAGGGGCAGAGGCAGATGCCAGCGAATGGGTGAACCAACGTTTGCGGAATGCAAAACTAAAAATAGGAAGCCAATGCGCGGAGGCAAAAGGCTCTATTTATGCCTCTGCTGTTGCTGTTGCCGTTGCCGTGGCCGTTGCTGCTGCCTCATGGATGTGTGTGTGTGTGTGTGTGTGTGCAGGAGGCAGCAGGAGCTGGCTGAAAGCGGAGTTGTGGCTCCAAGGTGAGTCCTCTCCTCCTCCCCCTCCTCGTCCGCCTTCATGGCAGTCCGCTCTCTAATGTCTGGAACCCATCGTCATTGCCATTATATCGTTAGACATGGCAGCCACCCCAGACCCCACTCTGCCTCTGCCTCTGCCTCCTGCTCTCCTTTTGGATTTTCCTTTTGATTGCAAAGTTTACATGGCACCAAAGTGCATTTTCAATAAAAGGAAATATCAAAACTTCCCAAAGGCAAGCACACACACACACACACACACACACACTGAACATATGCACATACATACCCTTTTGCCCCCCGCCCTCTGCCGAGATCTTTCTTCGAAAGTATATTCTATATATATTTATCATGCCATTAGTTTTTGCACTTGTTTTTGCTTTTGCCAAGGGTGCTGGGGGGGGGAGGAAAACCTTGTGGAAATTTTGCTGTGACCTCGCGCCATGAAAAGTTGTGTGTCGCCAAACGAAAACTTGTCTTTCGCCTCTCACATCCCCTTCTGTCTCTGCCACTTCTCCACCCGTAT
This sequence comes from Drosophila helvetica, assembly GCA_963969585.1. Taxonomy (NCBI): domain Eukaryota; kingdom Metazoa; phylum Arthropoda; class Insecta; order Diptera; family Drosophilidae; genus Drosophila; species Drosophila helvetica. The sequence continues at coordinate 69,719,717 of OZ018401.1, read as the reverse complement.
TCTGGCGACCTTCCTTCTCATATTACATACACGAGAGTACCCATACCCATGCCCATACCCATGCCCATGCCCATCCTCCATCTTCCTCCTCTCTCGTGCACATAAAAGGTGAAACTTTAAGGTAAGTTTACTCTGGGGAATACCCTTTTGAGGTTGCCTCTTGGATGGAGAGATTATACTCTATTTGCTTTGGGATTTGATGGTGGAAAAGTTTCACCTATGGGGAAAAGGAAATTCGTTGATCAATGGGCTGGAGATTGAGCGTTTAGGCAGGGGGTGGGACAGATAAAGAATCTGCTATATTAGAGGATATAGAGCTGGGCTTTTTTTCTAGTTTTGCAATTAAAGTATTAATCACTTCCATCCAAGACGCCCCCCCCCCCCCCCCTTGACCAGTGTCCACTGTAGCCTGCAACTTCCCTTTGTCTTTTCTTCAATTCAAAATTCATTTCTTTCTGCCGGACATCCGGAGTACTTCAACAAGTTCTGGACTGGATTGGACCGGACCGGACTGGACTGGACTTCTCTTTGCTCTTTGCTGTTCTTTTGTTTTCTTTTCTTTTTCTGTCCTTTCCTCTTGTTGCGGTCTCTGCTTTGTCCTTCTTTTCGGCTCGGCCCGGCCCGGCCCGGCTCGGCTTGTCTCGTCTCGTCTCTTTCTTTGGCCACGCCTCGGCCTCGGTGTATTCATCAAAAATTCACTTTAACTTCATTATCATCGTTATTGTTTTATTTATTCCACCTTCTGTTTCGCCTCAAGACACTTGATCGCTCAATTGATTTTCGTCTTCTTTCTGCTGCTGCTGCCACTGCCTCTGCCACTGTCTCTGCCTTCCATCCTCTTCTTCGCAGTCCACAGTCGCTGGTGCAGTCCGCAGTCCGCAGTCGTCGTCGTCGTCGCCACAGTCGTTGCTGCAGTCGCCGCTGGCAGCGCAGTCTTTGTCTCTCTTTCTCTCCCTCTCTCCCTCCCTCTCTCTCTCTCTGTGTGTGTGCTTGTGTGTGACTTGGCCTCTGTCTTCCCCCCTTCACAGCACTCCACTGACCAGCAGTGCTCGCCCCCTCCGCTACTCAACTGACCAGCACCATCAGCACCCCTCCCCCCACCCCCATCGTCTTGCAGTGCTGTGGTGCACTGCACCCCAGCCCCTCCCCCCCTGTTGTGTGCGCTGTGGTTCATGGCGTGGCCTGCCTGCTGCTTTTTGACGGTTTTCGTTCATTCCTGTGTTGTTGCTGTCTTTTTTGTACCCTGCAGGAGGAGGATATATTGATTTGGAGCAGGTGTCTGCAAGGAACAACGATAACATGGGGTATAGATATGTATACTTTGCAATGAGTTTCAGTCATAGGTTTCTATAGGCAAAAATTGCTACTTTTGTATATATTTTGAGGCAGAAATTTAATTATTTAATTCAATAATTTAAATTAATTAATTACTACAGTCTCTGCCAAGCTGAAAGCCAATCGAAGGATCACTTCGTATGGCAATCAATGGTAGTGCCTGCTCTTACAGGGTATCCCAGCTGTCGTGGCCCTTTCTTTCTGGTTTCTTCATTGTTTTTGTATGGTTGTTGTGGGCATTGTCGACACTTTATTGACTACTTTTCTGGATGAATTTGTTGGTTTCTTAATTTCTGTGGCCCTTTGGCTCTGTCTCCCTCTCCTTTTCGCCCACTGCGACCCTCACCTTTTCCCTTGCCGCCCCCTCAACCCCTCTCCACATTATGCCTTTTGGCTGCTCTTTCGTCGTCGTTGCCGTCGCGAGACGTTTGCTGCGTTTCGGTTTCGTTTTCCTCTTTGTTTTTTTTTTTTTTTTTCGTTTTTTATTCCGCTTTATTTTATTTTTATTCACTCTTTTTTTTCCATGAGTTGTTTTTTTTTTTGGTGTTTTTTTTTTTTGCTTTCGTTAGTTAGCAGCCGGCTGCATCGATTTTGCTGTGTGGCGACTGCCCGTCTTTTTTTCTTTTTTTTTTTTCTTATAATTTTATTGTATTTTTTGTTGTTGCTTTTGGTTTACTTTTGTGTTTAATTTTTTCATACTTTGGAATCGGAAACGGAATGGCAAGTGGGGTATATTGGTTGGGCTGAGGGGTTTGTCTGGCCTCTAGAAAAATTAAATGATCTACAGATGGAGCGGGCCAATGGAATATGGAAAGATTAAACCATTTTTTTTCTTATATTTATAAAGGAAAAGCATCTAAGTGACTGTCTCTTTGTATTCTTTAGTTATTTTGCTTCTAGGGTACTCCCTGGTCGACTCCTACTCCCCCTTTACCGCTCTCATTTGTTGTTTTTTTTCGTCGCTGTTTTTGCGGGCCAGACACAAAGACAAAACCAAGCAGCAGACAACAGACAACGACGACGACGGCGACGGCGACGCATTGGGTGACTTGGAGACTCGGATACTCCGATGGATACTCGGGGGCTGGGGCTTCCACATAAGCACCGACACACACACATATGTGTGTACATATGTATTATACATATACATATATTATATGTATGTATATACGCTGTGATTTAGCTGGCTTTAAATATGAGTTGAGGTGTTGTCCTCGCTTAAATTAGCCTCCAAACGGACGGCTCCAGACTCAGACTCTGACTCTGACTTGGACTCGGAATCGGAGTTCGATTCAGCCGCAGACTCTGATTCAACGTCCGATGAAGCCGCAGACTTCGATGCAACCTCCACTCCACTCTACTCCACTCCTCTTTCTCCCTTTTAGTCTCTGGTTCTCTGGTTCTCCTTCGGGGCCTTTTCTTATGTAAAAAGTACATATCAAATAATTTGCCTCCATATTGTATATATAGTACCCTTATTAAGCATATACCATGTACAACTTTTGTCTTTGGCATCTCTCACTCTTTAATTTACGTTCTTCTTCCAGGTTCTTCTTCCATCCAGGGTTCCAGGGTCCCAGTGTTCCAGGCTTTTGTTGCATCTTTTTTGAACACTTTTGATAATCTCTTTCTGTGCCTTTTCCCTGTTCGATCGATGGCCAATAAATCAGAAAACATTTCTGGGTCTCTCTGGAATATAACGGCAATATCTTTTTATGGCCTCATCATATGATTATCGAATCGAAAGAGATCCCAATTCCAAGTCCAATTCCAATCTCGAATCGAAATCAAAATCAAAATGTGTGAAAAGTAACATAAACATTTAATTGCCCAAGCGACCGCAAATTGTCATTTAACCAGAGGGTAATCCGAGTCGGAACAAGGGGGAAGATTGGGAGCCAAAGGAGGGAGGCAGAGAGAGAGAGAGAGAGAAAACCATAGGGGGAGATTTATGGAGAAAAGGAGCGACAGAAGGGGAGAGGTAAATGTTGGGGGCTCTAAATTGCCAGTCATATAGTTTTATAGACCTCCCCCCAATCCCATGGGGGATACTACGACGAGGTATATAAAGTCTTGAGAGATCTCTTATCGCCTGTTAAGTGTGATCATAACTCGACAAATTGGTTTACTGATCGCTGAACAGATGAGTGATCACTGGATCTGGCAGGCTGATCGTTGGAGGTGCAAAATGCTATAGGATTGAAGTAGGAGATCTTGTGGAGAGCAGAGCTCTTCCATGAAACGATGAAGATCTGCTTAAAATAAAGGAAATATTTAATAATATAATAAAGCTGAGAAATATATGATATTGATCAGATAGTTCTGTATTGCTTTTGTAAACTTATGAAAACCAATTGAAAATGTTAGAGATCTGTTCTGGAGAGGATTATTGGATAATGACTCTCAATATATTGTGACATTTAAGTCGTTTTCTACTGGAAAATCTTCCCAAAAGAGAGTTATGATCTTTCTAAAGAATAAAGATATAATTTGGTCGTAGTCCCAATATTATTTGCAGTAAAATCCTCTAGCTCTAAGGCTAATATCAGTACTGATTAAATTTACACGTTTTCACATCCCCATGTCAGTCCGGAAAATACAGGACGACCAAAAGATCAGTTTACAAACCAGTTAAACCATTCCTTCTGTTCTTTAAATTATAAACTATAAGGACTTGAATCGGAGGATCACTAACGGATCATCCAATAAAGATATCAAAAGAAGAAGATCACTAAAAATTCCACAAATGATATCCAAGTGAAAAAAATCTCCCTCTAGTTCACACTTCTTTAAGCAATCCTCCAGTCTATAAATCCTCTCTAAAATCGAAAAAACAAACCTAAATTTCATCATCGATCCATCGATGAGCCTTGTTCCACCTGCAGAGAGCCAGAAGGACAGGCGAAACAGATATTGACAACACCCTTCATCATAAACAATATCACACTATCATCATCACCATCATCATCATCATCATCATCATCATCTTCTTTCGCGTTGACATGGGATTTGACATTGGAATTCAATACGGGTCGAAACTGAACGAATGGAGGACCCCAACCCCAACCCCAACCCGAACCCAAAGCGAAAGCGCTAAGGCTTCTCTTTAGAAGAAAAAAGGGAAGAAAAGGGAGGGATCATCGTGATCAATTTCGAGTCATAAATCGCCACACGATGGCTCTTTCGCTCGTTTTGTGTATGCATGGGGCAATATTTACAAATTATGTGCAAAAGATGGAATGCTATGCGATAGAACGAGCGCCAGAGATGGCGGCAGGAGTCAGGAGGCAGGAGAACCTTGGCAATGACAACGCACCCAAGAAACAACCGACACAACAGCAACAGCAACAGCAACAACAACAACAACAACAACCAGACAACAGACCGAACGACAGACAGACAGACAGACAGACAGAACGAACAACAACAATGACATTGCACTGGTTTACCTTCAGGACGGTCAGCGAGCAGCAGCAGCAGCAACAACAACTTCAGGCAATGTCTGGGCACCCGACAACACAACACGTTCCACATGCAACCTCCACTTCCACTTCCACTCCACTCCACTCTGTGCCACACACTACACTCCACGGCTATGGCTATGGCTATGGCTATGACCACGACTGCGACTACGACTAGAGCTATCCATCCAGGAGGACAGAAGGCGGTAAGAATGATGACTGGGAATGGGGATCCGTAGAACTGCCTGCTAAAGGGGAGGGACGCGGCCGTGGTCGCAACTGTCTGTAAATTAACGCGGGCGTTAAAATTGCAATTTTTCACTTAATGCACACAGAGGAGAGAGAGAGAGAGAGACAGGGAGAGGGAGAGGGAGAGACACCAGGAGCAGCAGTGCTCGTGCCCATACGAGTATCGTAGGATTGAGATCGAGATTGGTCTGACATTCATACCTTTAACTCATTTACGCATTGCACAGAGCACAAAAACGAGGAGTACAACGGAGCAGAACAGTGGAGTACAGAGCAGAGGCAGAGCAGAGGCAGAAGCAGAGCAGAGGCAGCGGCAGAGCAGAGCATTACAGAGCGGAACGGAACGGATCAAAAAGGGGATCAGTGAGCAGTAAAAGAGGATCAGAGAGAAGTAGAAGGTAGACCTAGACCCAGAGCTAGAGATGGGTCTAACGACAGAAAAGACTTTGGGGAATGTTGAATGAAAAATAAAAAGGCGACATGCAGCAGCGCCCCTCGGTCGTTTCCTTTAGATGATATAGGGGTGGTATCCCAATGATGACCGTAGATCTGTGTTCTCCCGAAAAAAAACTCTATAGAATTCTCTATTTACGCTAAAGATCTCTCAGTGCGGATGTAGATTAAATATAAAATCATGAAAATCAATCAATGAATCGCTGTAAACGTACAAAATGATACCGTACTTATACTTATATTTATTCCTATAAATATTACTTAATAAATTAAACAAAAACTTTTAAAATACCTTAAAAACTTTCCTATATCTCTCTTACAGATAATTCTTTGAGAGGAATCTCCCATCTCTAGTCGCAGCAAATCTGCAAGTCCCAGCGAAACTTGTTTTCTTATGTAAAGTGTCCTTGAAATAATTGTAAATTATGTCTACACTTCTCTAGATTTCTGCTCTTCCCTCTGCCACTCGCCGCGGAGGGCAGTGGCATCTTCAAGCAGAGAATCTTCATCCAGTTATCGTCGGGTGGGGATTCCCCTTCCGCTCTCTGCCACAGAGTGGCGTGTGGGTGGCGTGGCGGGGACTTTTGCGGGCTATTAATAAATTTCAATAAAGTGCATTGGCGGCTGCCATGTGCCATGTGGCATGTGGCATATTTGTGGGGCATATGTCACACCATCCACAGCATCCACAGCACTGCCTTTGCAGGGCACTTTTCCTCGCCTTTCCTTTCCTTTCCGTGGCCACCTTTTCTTGGATTTCTGCTTAATTGAAAATCGCAGAAAGGCATCGCTCTCTGGTTGTATCTGTATCTTTTTGCTGGCTGTATGGTTGTATCTTTTGCAATTGGCAATCGAACAAATAAACAGATACAGATACTTGCCACCTAATGCCACATTTGTGCCACAATCTGTGCATTCTATTCCCAACCTGTTCAATTGCAACGCTTTTTCCCATTTCAATAATTTATTTGGCCACCAAAAACAAGAGCGAGAGAGAAATCTAGAGAATTAGTGAATGAGAAGGGGATATGTACATACATACATGCACCCTTTCGCCCTCTCCCCCTCTCTCTCTCTCTCTCCCCCTCTCTCTCTATCTCTTTCTCTCTGCCTTGTGCCAAATGCTAGCCAAATTATTTGGCGAATAATCTGCGGCTGCTTTTGGTCGACGGATTGCAATTAAAAACTTATTTTTAAGAAAAATATACACACACTGCAAATCGTGTGGCATGGGGCAGCGGGTGGCATGCGGCCTGAGAGCGGAGGTTGCATGTAAATTAAATGCACATAAAATGAAGGCAGCCACGGCCCACATGCTGCCGCTGCCGCTGCTGCTGCTGCTGCTGCTGATGATGATGGTTGGGGCAGACACTGCCACATGCAACACACACCAGCAATTGAGTCGCAAATTTATTTGGTCGAGACGCGCCAAAGCGATGAAGGGTGGGGGGGGGGCACCCCAAAGAAAGAAAGTGGGTGGGGTGAGGGGTGCGTTTGAATGATTACAGGGGGTGTGTAAACGGGAGGGAGTGAGATGAGGGGTGGAGAAGTGGGAGGTGGTAGGTGGTAGGCGGGCGGTGTGCGGTGGGGGGTGTGGGGTGCGCGCACTGCTTTGTGCTGCTTTGTCGGTGCGTTGACGCTTGGAATAGTTGCAGTTTTGAATTTTCGGCAAAAAGAAAAGGCAAGAAACGTCAAATTAATATTGAGATAAATATGAGAAATTAAAGAGGAAAAAACGAAGAGAGCCTAAGGGATGGAGAAATGCAAAGAGGGGGAAATGAGAGCAACATATAAATGTAGATATTGCTTTCCACTTGCATTTCCATTGTAAATTTCGCAATTTTAGAAGGCATTCCCAATGCAATTGTTGGTCGATCGATTACAACTATAAATCTGATCGATAGGAACAAAAACCGATATATATTCTATATATCATTAATCGATAATTCTACAAAACCATCAAAAACTAGTTCTGAACAATTCTTCTATCGATAACTTTAACGATAACGATAGACGGTAAATCAATTGATAGGTTAACCAATCGATAAATCCACAGAACGATAAAAACTAATTTTAAAGGCCTCTAGCTTGAAATTTTGTTGATAACTTGATGAAAATTTAATTGATTGTCTTTTCTATAATTATGAAAGTGACTTATGAGCCCAAGAGCCGATCAATTAATGATTCAAATGATCGATAGATGCCTACTTCGATGACTTTAAAAATCGATAGAAACATTATTCAATTTTGCAGTTGATTATTCATTTTATTCAATAGCTGCATACATATATTCTGAAAGTGTGCAAAAGATACCCCCACCTATGGATCTACCCCTTCCGAATACCACCCATCGAAAACCCCTCATGCCTGCCTCATTTTCCCCCAATTTCCCTGAATTGTTTTCTGTGGTACTGTACCGGCTCTGTTTTCTGTTCAAATGTTTCAATTGCCTTCAATATTTGCCAGAAAACAATCAAAGCACAAAAATTCGAGGGGCAAAATATGAATATTTTAAATGTGTTTATCCATATACCATATAGATATTGCTGTGCGATTATTTTGTATATACATATGTATGTAGTGTGTATATAATATACGAATGTACTGTATATGCATATGATGGGAATTTAATGCAAAAACCGATTTTCGCTCTACGTTTGTTCACTAATTTTCAATAAAAATATCCGAGAACAGAGAGCACAGCACACGGCAGCAGAGCAGAAACAACAATAAACTATGGGCTACAACAAACACTTTGCAAATGCAATAATCATATTAAAAGCCACAGAAGCAAACAACAACACACCAGCAGCGGCAGCAGCAGCGGCAGCAGCAGCGGCGGCAGCAGCAACAAAAACCACAAAACAATCTCTAAAGGCAACAAAATAGTTCGTTTTTAAAGTTATTATTAGCCGCAAAATGTGCGCCCGATACAAGAGTGCACATACATACATCCACTCGGATATATGTACAGACATATCTGCTATATATACCTACATATATCGTATAAATAGTATATATAGTCAAGTACTTGCTGGTGTGCGTGTGTGTGTGTATGTTTGCAATCAATATATTGTACATCGGTTGTTATATCTGTATCTTTGCGGCAATTGAATGACCATCCTATATGTGTGCACAATACAGGAATGCTTCAGATGGTATTACGACTAAACAGCTATCCTATAATTGTATTTATTGAATGGGTTTTTATTAGAAAACTCTAACAATGCTTTAGGCCTCAAATATACTTAATTCTTGGTTTTATATATTGAAAATATATTGTAGTAGATTATTTTATCAATTGATCGTTATAATAATTATTTTAATCAGAGGAAAATAAATTCGAGATTTAATATAATATTAATATGACCCAGAGAGACAGAAGCTCCAGGACTCGCTTAGATTACAGATTTAAGGATAGACTTTAATCTTTTTGATGTTGGAAACGCTTCAGCTATTTATTCGAGTATTTTCACTTTTTTTTTATTTTTTTTATTAATTAATTTTCATTGTTATATATTATTATTATATATATTTTTTAATATTATTTTTTAGTATTATTTCATATGTAGTATTATTTTTTTATTTTATGAAAATAATTCTCCATAAATATGTAGAATATTTAGCTATATTTAAGTATTTCTTATTGTGGAAACTAACGCATAATTCTTGGCTTTAGATCCCTTATATCTCTTCTAAACTCTGTTCCCCACAACTCAAATATAATCCTTCCTCTACCCAATTACAGGGTACCCCAAATATACACAAAACCCTCCCGAGTTGCTCTGTTTTTGTGGGGGGGATTTTTTTCCTGATGTTTTGTGTATAAATCATTAAAGCGGCCACAAAATAAAAATCAAGTTGAAAGCATTCAATGAACTACATTATTCCCCACCGTTAAAGTGTTGCATGCAACACTCGTACGTACGCATGCATTTCCATATAAATAGTGCATATGCCCCAACACAATGTCTATATGGATTTCCATATATTTATAGCGTTTCATATACTCGACTCCACTCTTTTTTCCATCGCAAAATCCACACAACAGAAAAACAATGCAAATATGGAAACATAAACTATTTGCCGAATGCCGAATGCCGAATGCCAAATGCCAAATGGAAGCGTACGCTTTTTAATTCCTATTTTTTATGTTTGCTTCGTTATTTGTATAATTTGTTGAGGAAATTATAGACTACACACATACATATTTAAACAGAAAATGCAGAGAAAGCCAAACAACTTGGAAAAGCAGTGCAGGGATTATGGATCCGCTTGCGGATGGTTTCAAGGGATCCGCTTAAGACTTCGATCTTTGTTCTCTCCCAAAAGTATGCCTCATAGACCAGTCGATAGACTGAACCCCTCTCGAAAACTCCCCCCCACTTCCTTCGTTTTCTTGGGGCCCCAGGAGCCTCGCAGATCCATCAAAATCCTTTTTGCTAGTATGACAGGCAGCGCTCGAAAAAAGTGCGATCGCATCCCCACAGCGAGAGAGGGAAGCCCCAAAAAAGAACCTGTGGAGATCCCCCGCAACCTGTAGCTCCGCTCCCCGTGGCTCCCGCCACAGACGAAAGTATTTTGATGGCTTCTTCTGCACGTTAAGTGCCTGCCGCAAATCGATTTGATGTGGCAGCAGATACCAGGGGGCACCGCCAAGTGGTGCCAGCAGCTAGAGGGGCCACGTATCTGTCAACAACTTGTCGGAGATCATTGTTTGGACACGCCTCCGCCTCCACCTCCGCCTCCACCTGCACCGCCAGCAGCAGCAATTAAAAAAACGCCTTCGAACACTCGAATTAATATGCAGCAGCATGCAAAAAAAATATATATATAAATAAAAAAAAAAACAGAAAAAAAGGTGGGCTCCCGCTGCTGTCTGGCTGCTGTTTGGGGGCGTGCCACTCTCTGTGGCAAGTGCCGAAAATTTATGCGCCACATTAGTTTCGTAGCTCTCGTAGATACATAGATACAAAGATACGGTATCTGAAACGGCGGCAAACGCCCCAACCATTTAACAACAACAACAACAACAACGACAACAACTACAAAAAAGAGATACGAAATTATTTATTAATTTGTTAATTCGTTGTTTGTCATTTTGGCGGCTTAAACGTTTCGTTCTGCCACAAAACACATGAAATTTATGGGGACCCCCACCATGCGATGTGGGGGGAGCAGCAAAAGAGCGAGAGAGAGAGAGAGAGGGAGAGAGAGAGATCCATTGATAGTGTACTCGAGAGAGGGAAGGAAAGAGATCGCCGCCACGCTTCGGGCTCTGCTTCGGTTTATGGTTATGCTTCGGTTTTCGGGGCATCCATCGGGGATCGGCCTCGGCTCGTCGCTTGCAATTAACACGCCAAATTAGCGACGCCAACGCCTCAGTCGGCGTCGCTGCCTAAGACGCTCTGCCAGCGTCAACAGCTCTGTGGATTTCATGTAAATTTTTTTAGGGTTTTGATACCCTTTCGAGGGGGTAGCACCCTTTGCTGGATGGGCCGATACTTGAGAGTAGAAATATTCTCGATTCTGGTTATATCTATAGCGCCTTCGATCTGTGTGAAACTTTATAGCTCCGAATCCAAAAGAATAATACACTATATCCTTTATAGCCCAAATATTGGTTCCAAAGAAAGTTCTTCATAGAAAAAGCATAGGATAAATCGGTCCTAGCCGTATATAACCTTAGATATTTAATTATAATATGTTTTGGCAGCAACTAGTCAAATTTCATCAAAATCGAATGACTATATCCCATAGCTACCTTTTTTTGTAGGGATAGCCCCCAAAAAACGTAGGAAATATAATTTGATCATTATTCAATGAAACTTCAAGCAAATCGGATAACTATATCCTTAAGTTTCTATTTATTTGTAAAGATATTCCAGCCAAAATAGTCTTTCAAGGATGATACCTAGGATCGATCGATCCTTAGGGTATTCCACACTTCATTTTCCCCAAATCTCATCATCTTTTCTTGTCTTCTATTCGCCAACGAACAACAGACACAGTCGTCGAGAAAACTTGTTGAGCATTTTTATTGATACGTTTTGATATTTTGTTCAAGAATTTATTTAATTTATTTACAGATTTATGAGCTCGTAGCCGAACCGCTTTACCCTGCCCCGGCCCCGGCCCCGCCCCCTCCGTTCCGTTCCAATCCGTTCCCCTCTTGGCGCTCATTCAAATATTTGTAGATTTTATTTATGGCCAAAAGCAAAAGAGCAACACGAAAATTTATTAGCTGAACTTTTTTTTGTGGTTCGAACACAAGTCTCAGCGCCTCGTGCGCGGATCAGTCGATCCGGTGGTGGATCGACGGTTGGTGGGGGTGTTCAACGGGTGGGGGGGGGGAGGGTATAGAGTACAGGGTATACACCCAAGGTGACTGATCATCATCATTGCGGTGTCTAATGTGTCAAGTGGTTGCCACGAGAGGGAGGGAGAGAGAGAGAGAGAGAGAGAGAGAGCGAGAGCGAACATTGAATAATAAATAATTGTTTATAATGTTTTGTTGTAGTATCTGTGGGGCGAGATCTTTCTCGGTTTTTGGGGGCCAGAAATTGGGTTAAATGCGGGGGAGGGGCAAGGGGCAAGCGGCACAGATCTTCTGTGTGTGTGTGTGTATCAGGTGATCGATTATAGCCGATGAGAATGTAGCATTTATATGCCTAAAGATCATATTGATTTTTGTTGATGGATTTCCAAATGATGATGGAAAGTTTTCCCCTGAAAGATGTGGAAAAATATCTACGAAAATGTATAGAAAAGCTGGGATTGTCTAGAAATCTTGGGGATTGTCCACGGACAAGGCCGGAATGCAATATTCCATATATTTATATCTGATTACCTGAAAGCCTCAAAGATATCACAACGGATTCCGCAATTAAATCCAGTTTCCTTTATTAAAATATTAAAAACTTTCAAAAGAGATTCCGCTCTCATTTGGGACTCAATGAAGTTTTCTTGTGCCATCGAATCATGGATATATTATAGCCCTTTGCATCAGAGAATCATCATAGAGCTATTCCCATTCCATCGTCTCTAAATGTTTCGGAAAAACCCTCTCCCTTCGAAGAAAACTACATAAAATACATTTTCGTATATGTTTTCGATGACATTTCATTAGAACGTTTTCATTTCGTTTTGTTTCGCTTTGCTAAACATCTCATCGAACATATGTTCTTCTGTTTCTGTTTCTGTTTCCCATTTCCCATCTCCCATCACGCCGCCATCTACCCGTGTCTTTACCTCTCGCTCCCCGTGGCGTATACGTAATGTGACAATTGTTCGCTTCGCTTCCCTGTCACTTCACTCTGCCGCAACTTTGTCTATCTGTTGCAAGCACAAAGGAGTACGAGAGAGAGAGTATCTATCTGTCTCCGTGCCCCTCTGTGCCGCCCCCCCGCCGGCACTGGTGCTCCCCTCCTCCGATCAGAAGCCCAAAACGAACATCTTGTACAATTTTATTACGCTTTGCATTGCATTTTGTTGACAGTTTTGTCAACAAGCGTTGAAAATTGGCTAAATATAAATATATATATGCCCCAAACCTATACCTATGCCCCACTCCACCCCACCCCACCGCTTTGTCACTGTTTGTGGCAGCAGCAGCGGCGGCAGCGCGTGTGTGTGCGTGCGTTTGGCTGCAGGAATATTTATTACAACGGCAACAACTCGTTCGCATCGCATTTTATTTATAAATGCGAATATAAATAGGTGGAAGATGCACAGATTTCATCTGTATCATCAGCAGAATACCATGCCCCATCATGAGCATGAGGATGAGGATGAGGATGAGGCAATGCCTGCCAGTGGCAGTGCTACTCACTGATACTCCTGGGGCAGGCAGGCAGGCAGCCAGGCAGGCAGGCAGCCAGGCAGGGCACACTCAAGCGCATTCGCAGCAAGCATGACTTGTAAATAGCTGCGAGTTAAGTATCTGGCAAAGTGCAAAGTAGTTGCCAAGCAGAAGACGAGGCGGCATCATCATCTTCTCTTCCTCGTAATGATCTGGGGGAGCACACGACGCACTTGCCGCGCTCAGCCGTGGCATGATGTATGTGCGGCTGCAGATGTGGCTACAGCCTGCTGCCCGATGCCTGCCTGATGTCTGCCTGCCTGCCCAAAAACAAATTGCAACATTCTGCCGCTTTATCGCTTTTCCAAGGAATCGGAAAATGCTTCCGCCATCAATTGTGAAGCAGTGCAAGTTTTTCCTTCTTTGTTTTTGCGGTCCAAGATATCGTCAGCCAACTGATGAAAGGTGTCCCCGCAAGTGGGAGGAAGATTGAAGAGATTTGGGAGGATCGCAGGGTGGAAAAGATATTGTTTTGTAGAGAAATCGTAAGACTGCTTCTGGCACTTCATTTCCAACTCAATTCTATATTAATTCTATGGAAATTACATGCTTTTAGGGGAAGTTTCAGTCTTGGAGCGGTCTTTGGAAGCATTTATTTATATATATATCTATATATTATATCTATCTATTTTATCTGCTTATTATTTATATGTAAAGCTTGAGATGGACATTCTAATAAGCTGTCCAGCTATTTGGCCGCTATTTTTCCAAGGAAACCAGAGGAAATCTGATTAATATTCAAGTATTTTCTTTCGGAATCATTAATCTATCAGTTGAGCTTTATCTTGGTGTACAATATTCTGCATATATATTCTACATCTTCTCCCATCTTCTCTACATATATTCTCCCAACCTCACCCTCTGTTTTCCGCCCTTGCCTTTTTACAGACTCTTATCGGGGTGTTTGGTTTTTTTTTTGTTTTTCTTCTCACAAATTAAACTCTTTTTTTTCTGCTGTTGAACCACAAAATTCTTCATTTTCAATTTTTTTTGTTTCCTTCACCCGTTTTTTGTTGCTCTTTTTTTTGTGTTGTGTGTGCGAGTGTGTGTGTCTGTGTGTGTGGAAGGTGTTTGAGATTGTTGTTGTCTGCTTCTGGGTCATCGCTCTTAAAATATTTAAATATTTTTTGTTCTCTTACACTTTTTTTTCGTCGTTTTTTTTTCTCTTTTTTTTTTGGTGGCTTTTGCGCGACGACAACGTTGTTGTTGATGTTGTTGTTGTTGTTGTTGTTGATGTTGTTGTTGATGTTGTTGTTGTTGTTGTTTCGCCTGAAAGTTGTCTTTGAGGTTGAGGTTCGGTTCGGTTCGGTTCTCCTTCTCGTTGTTTCTGTTCCATGCGCCACCAATACCCCTCCCCTAATACCCCCACATATCACCCCACCCCCCATAGACGGACAGACGGAAAAAGTACAGGTACAAATATATACAAGTATCTACCTCTCCCTCTCGCTCTACCTCTTTCTGGTCGTTGATCCGGCGATGAGACTGCGAATCGGTGTATTTAACTGATTTTCGGATGACATAGCCATAGGGTGGGAGAGGCATGATATGGGGGACTGTCACTGAACTCTATCTTAGAGATATATATCTTATAGCAGGGATCGTTCAGTAATAAATGAGAAAAGAGTGTTAAGGAATGAGTATGTAGGGAAGAGAGAAAGAGAGAGGAGATAGTGCAAAGGAAAGAGCGTGAAAGAAGAATAAAAGTGACAATAATTTCCATCAAAAATGGAAATCAAACTACATTTTCCATACAAAAACGTCAATCATTTGCCCGGAACATGTTTCCAATTATGGATTTTCTCCAGCCACAACAACATGTTTCTGGGCGTATCTCTGAGATACAAAACTATCTTCTTTGGGGTCTAAGCCAGCGCCGAAAAAAAATCTTCAAAACTAACCGATCAGCCGCTACCTTCCCTGCCCCTGCCCCTGCCCCTGCCACTACCCCCCTTCTCTGCGGCGATTCTTCCAACATTTTCTGAGATCATAAATCTTTTTTAGACGCTGGTCTTTTCTGGTTTTCTGGCTTCTAACGTCAAACGAAAACACTAATTGGTATTAGCGGGAGCTGCCCCTCTTGCCCCTTCCTTCCACTGTAATGCCCCCCCCCCCCCCCCCTCCCGTCACCTCTTTAAAGTTGAAAGAACCCCACGGTTGGGGGTTCAATGGATCAAAAGCAAAGTTGGTTTTACCTTTTATGGTTTTACCTTTGGCTTTGAAATTGTGCCGCTGCTTCCTCCAAACAAAAACAACAACAAAAAACACACTCGTACACACAGGTGGGCGTGGTTCTTTTTTAATCAATTGATGTTCTTTTTGCTTACCGGTTTACCGATTTACCTGTTGATTGTTACCAAGAAAAGAGCGGGCCCACCCACACTTTTCCAATGCCTAGCCTGACAGTCCGAAAATTGAAGCCCACAAATGGGTTTTCAGAGAGAAAAGGTGTCTTTCCTTATGAAGAGGTTCTTTAAACATTTTCTAGAGCTTTGTAAAGAGAGAAAGAGCAAGAGATAAATTAATGCGCTCTCTGGCATATAAATTTAGTTACAGGATACTGCCCTAGTCCATCAGTGGCACACAAATACAATGAACCCCCTCCCCAAAAAATAAGAAATAAAAAAAACAATAAACAAATCGAAAACGCGTCGAGCAAAGTGCGAATAAAAAAATCACCAAAAAAGCACCGAAACAACGAGAAATTGTAACTCGAAAACAGAGGTGGAAGGCAGGCCAAGGAGAGGGGTTCGAGGGGCGAAGGGGGGTAATGCAAATCCACAGATACAGCTACAGATACAGCTACAAAATGTATATCTAAAAAAAAAAACCATACGTCAATTGCTTATTCGCTGGGGCTAAAAATGAAAAATTGCTTTTCAAAATTAAATCAACATTTAATTTTCTCGTAATTTGCTGCTCACTCACTCAAGGAAAAGGAGGGGCTGGTGGCAAAGGGTGGTGAGGGGAGGGGGGAGGGAAAAGACATGGAAGTGGGGGGAGAGCGGAGGGTGGCTGGGGTGGAGACGGATGCAGAGGAGTGGACTGGCTGGGGTGCAAAAGGAACCTCACGCATTTTTCTACAAATTAATTTTAGCACAAAGATTGCCAGAGATACAGATACACAGATAGAAAGATACAGCAGCAGCAGCAGCAAAATAAAATGTATCTGAAACACAAGACACCCCAAAATGCGATGCGATGCGATGCGATGCTGTGCGATGGGGGCTACAGATACAGCTCGGGGCTATGGCTATGGCTACCACATAGACATATAGGCAAATGTCTGCCTAAATGTATCTATAAGATACATCGTATTGGTTAGCCATTAAATGACGCCGCCAGAGGCGGTAGCAGCGGCAGCAGCAGCAGCAGCAGCAACGACTACAAATCGTTTCGGCAGCCAAGTGCCAAATAAAAACTTATTACTTATACGCCTCGTATGCCAGCAGACGCCACAGACCAGCAGCAGCAGAGCGGCAGCAGAGCACATGAATCTATTATGAATTAGACTTTGAATGCCATCACAGATACAGAGATACACACACACACACACACACACACAGATACAGATACAGATACATTCACACACCGATTCGAATGGGGGGCATAAATAAATATTTTGTAGCTCGTTTAAATATTCACCCTGGAGGGCAATTTCTCGTCAAAGATTTCTCGATTCTCGATTGTCGATTGTCGGTTGTCGGTTGCCGTTTCGATTTGGTTTTGGATTTGGATTTGCGGGGCAAATATTTAGTTGAGGGTCTCACTGGGAGAGAGAGAGGGAGAGAGAGAGAGAGAGGGGGGAAGGTTAGGCAGGGGCATATAATGTGGAACAAGGTCCACAAATAAACAATTGAATGGATTATTGAATGCTTGATGACGAGCTGCTTGGAAAAGCTTCAACAACAACAACAAAAAACAACTTCTGATGGCAATAAATATTTGACGCCGTCAAATTGTTGAAGGACTTCAAGATAAATAGGAATAACACCCTGGAAAGGATCTGCTTCTTATTCAATTTCTTGCCTCAGTAATCCCCATCTTTCAAAGTCGCTTTTCATCTGAGATTTATTTAGCAATATTTTCACAATTTCTTCCTTTTCCTTTCTCCCTCTTCTGCGCTATCAATCACATACAAATACCTAGCCATAGGAATCGCAGATCTCTGCCCAGCATTATCCATCTTATAAATGGGATGTCCATCACCCACCCACCCACACACCCATCCACGTATTTCTGTGGCAAAGGCAAATGATCCATGGCATAACTCTAAATAGAACGCATTTGTCACTCAAATCAAATCAAATATATTTAGAAACATCTCTGAGATATCTTTTGATTTGTTTATGGAACTGTGAAATTGTTAAACAGCCACTTTATTAACACACACATACAGATACGGATACAGATACACACACCAAGATACATATGTATCTGTACACAAAAGAAAATTGGAACAAAACACAAGAGAAAATCAGGACCAGAACAAAAACAAAAAAGAGTTTTTCTTTTGAATTGAAATGTATTTTGACATGTTCCAAATAATTTTTAACGAGATGTATCTATGACTTGTATCTGTGCCTGTGTAGCCATGTATCTTTGCCTATACATATATATATCTGTATCTTTCTATAGAAAAATGTCTCAACATAAGAAAAGCCAAAGCAAAAGTATCCATCAAATGCAGAAATAAATGCAGAACAAATACGCTTACCCCAGCCACAGAGAGCGCGTATCTGACAGATACAATTTATAATTTTTAAACACAAAAAGAGAGGCTAAAAACTATAAACTTTCAATGGAAACAATAACAATAACAAATAAAAAAATCCCACAAACAAAAGGCAGAAATTATTTAGCATAAACCGAAATTTGTTGACAAATTATGATTTAGTATTCCCCCCTCCCTACCCTCCACAACCGCATTAACATACTCTACAGATACAGATATCTATATACAGTCGGGGGGGCAGGGGAGGCGAGTGTGTTGGGTGGGGGGGGGGACTGTGTGTGGTGGCTGTGGCTCTGGCCATCTGTTCATAAATTTCACGCTGCTTAATTAAAATTTTGAATATTTTATGCAATTTATGGTGGCAGTGGCACTGCCAGTGGCACGGGGGCATAAAGCAGGGCGCTCGGAGCATGGCAGTAGCCCCACAAGTAGCTGAAAACTAATGCCCGATAAACGTTTCGACCTTTTGACCACACCACACCACAACGACATTTACACATTTGCATAAAGAGGCATTTAGTACCCATTAATCGTGGCAAAGGTGGCTTGGACTGGACAGGAGGAACGAATCTCAAAATATATGCATTTGCATATATTTACCAATATGTGTTACTTCTTCCATTTTCCAAGTCTCTATATACATATTCCTATTTATTTATCGAACTCGCAATAATTTGTCCCTAATATTTCAATGTTTCAGACATTAATCTGTAATCTATTCATTTCTTTATTTATCCACCAATTGCCCATCAGTATTTCCATCTTATAAACCATCAATCTTTTTATATATTTTATTCTAACAAAAATTTAATCATTTTATCAATAATTTTAAAGATTTGGTAACCATATTTTCCATAAATCTTTGAAATATATATATGTATGTATGTTTAAAACCTTTTTCCACTCAATCTTTGCCTTTTATTCTATTATGAAACGAATTCGATCAAGGAAATGCTGCCCTGAAAATCATCTCATCTTTTCCCTCCTGGAATACAGGTCATTCCCTAGTCCATACTCTGCCTGGTTTTCGTTCGCTTTTGTTGCGTGGAAGCACATATTAAAAATGCATTTGAAATATCTGAAACACACATAAATCTATATATATACGCACGCCCATCGAGAGCGATACAGATACATCCATATATGTCTGTATGCATTTGAATGAGATACTCGTACGCATATCTCGCATCTGGCACTTATGCAAATGTATCTCTCTCGCTCGCTCTGCATCTGTATCTGTATCTGTGAAGTATCTGTGGGAAGGAGAGGTGTTTACGTCTCACTAATCGCCACTTTGTCACCCAATCTTGCTCTCCCTCTCTCCCCCCCTCTCTCTTTGACTATTTCTCTGTGAGCAATTCTCTAAACACTTCCCTAAACAAATCTTCTGTCCCTGTGTTCCTCTTCCCATTTGCATTTCTTTGCACTAAATTTCCGCCTAAGCATTTCTAAATTGTTCATTAACGTTTTTTTCGCCGCTTTGTTGTTTTTTTTCCGTTTTTGTAATGAATATTTTTAACTTTTTTTTTGTTTTTTTGTTTTTTTGCTTTTTTGCTTTTGGTCTGGGACTTTTGTTTTGTCGTGTGTCGTCGTGGGAGTGCTGTGTTGTTATTGATCATTTCCACTCACATTCACAGCTTTTTCTATTGTTTATTTCGCACATTTAGCCGCTAATTTATTTTCAGCACGCGCTGAACGATTAGCCCAGAGATCAAGATCAACAGATCGGCGGGGGAGGGAACCCTGGAACATGGAGGGGAATATCTATCTGTATAGCTCCACACTGGAATTCCCATTTTAAAGTTTAGATCTCTGGAAAGGGAGGGAACAAATAGAATCCGCATTCCAGAAAGCTCTCTTGGAAGGACTGCTTTTTCTTGGAAGCATTTTCTTCCAGCAAAGTTCTATGGAAAGTCCTCTTGGATAAGCTCTTACGTATGTTTGTCTCCACTTTACAGCCCTCTTCCAGATCCCTTGACCCTCGTATTCATTGTCTTCCAATTGCCGTCCTCAGGTGATCCATTAAACCTCTCATCGCCAATCCAGAGAATCACAGTTATCGACTGATCGATCGATTTGGCAAAAGTCTAGACCCTGAAAAGCGTTCCCCCAATCCGAAATGATCAATCTTCAGAGCATGGGGGCTTTCATCAATCAACCGAAAACCCATTGAAATCTGAATCGGTTTCGGAATCGGAATCGGAATCGGAATACAAAATGTCAGCACTCTGTCAGCGGGATGACAGACATCCCCCACTAAAAGCAATATATCCGAGGTTCCTTAATCTGTTTAATTTGCAGATGCAGTTCCACAGATACAGATACAGTTACAGAGACAGACACAGACACAGATACAGATACAGTGGAAAACGCGAATAAAATGAATGAAATCTGACTGACAGACAGACAGACAGGCAGAGGGAGAGACGGACAGTCCCTGAATGAGCGAGCGTCTCGCATCGCGCGTCGCGGAATATAATTTATGAGTCAATTTCAGACAATTATTGTTAAATATTATTAAGCATTCGTCGGCCTGTCAAAACACACACAGAGAGGGCCCTCCCCGCCGCCCGCGCACCCCCAACAGGGGAATGATTTACAAGGCGAGCGGGAGATAGCCCGAAAAGGAGGAGAATTGAAGACAATTGTCACTTGGATGAGGATGAGGATGAGAATGAGAATGAGGAATGGGCCTCTTGAGCGATGACAAATTTTAAGTGGATAATCTTCCTCCTCAAGGAAAAGAGCAGCAGCAGAAGCAGCAGCAGCAGCAGCAGAAAGGGCGAACGGAGCGGAGCGGAGCAGAGCGGAGCGCATTGCCAACGCAAATTAATGTCAAAATTGATTAGAGCTCTGGCAACTCTCTGGCAGCACGTGAAGTGATTGTTCCGTCAAAGACATTCCTTGCATTTACCCCCAGACGCAGAGACGAGAAGCGAGAACCGAGAACCGAGAACTGAGAACTGAGATCCGAGAGAGGCTGCTGCAAAGGCGCGTGGCTGCCAATTAGGGCAGGAAGACCAGACCAGGCAGGAGAACAGAAAAGGATGAGAGGATCAGTGGGGGGCAGACCAGCGAAAGAGAAGCGAGAAAAAGGTGAAAAAAAGAGAGAGGAATAGAAGACCAATCAGTGGATCAAACACTAGTAGAACAGGGTTCAAAAATATCAAAGATAAAGCCTTTAGCCAGAGGATACTTAAACATTTAGGAAACGCTGCCCCAATCGCCTGATCTTAATCCTATACAGAATTTGTAGAGTCCTTATCCGTGCTAAAATAATGGCTTCAGGCAGATTGGGCTAATATTGGCCATGAATATACCCAAGAAATTATAGAAAATATGCCAAAACGTCTGAGCAATACTAAACAAAATAATGGATATCATGCCAGATATTAGATTTAGTTTTTCGGTCTAGATAAGAAAAAATCAAATATTAAAGTAACGCAAATTTTGTGCTTTGTTTTGTTTTTGAACGTTTACTACCTTAATTTAAGATAAAATCCTAATATAAGTACTTCCTCGAAGAGGTTTTAATACACTGTTTTTAACAAACTTTTCTGGTTAGTTTTATACATTTTATTCGCGTTTGAAGTTGAAAAAAAAACCGAATATTAATGTTATACACTGTACATACATATGTAAATGTTTTCAGTGCTTTGATTGCTGGTCAATGTCCTGAAAAATAAATAAAAAATAATAGGGTATAATATTATTATTAATATATTATATACATATATTATTAGTATTTTAGATAGTTATTAGATAGGTATTATCCACGATTCCGATCAAAGTGTAAGCCAATAATTGCTTTTGGAGAAGTGTTTAAATTTCCACCCAATCATTGCCTGCATTTCTTCGTTAACCAACACCAACACCTGTATCCTGTCAACTGTCCGACAACACTAACCGCCAACTGCTGACCAACACTGGCTGCTGAGACGTTACGACTGATAAATGATAAAATATATATGTAAAATGCTCAATAAATACTTAAAAATATATATAGAAAGGTTTATGCTTTAAAGGAAAGTCTTCTCTTGTTTGCTTTCTACTCCTTTCCATCACTCTTTTCCCCGCAGTCTTCTGTACACCACCCTTGCCCCCACCCCTTCTCCACACAACCAAAAAGCAAACAAATTAAGACAATGAAACCCTCTACGCTTTTGGCGGAGATAAAAATCAAAGCAAACACCAGAAAAAGCAACAAAAAAAAATAAAGATAAATAAAGAAAAACGAAACAAAAAACAGTAGAGACTCCCGCAGCCCTCCCCCCCCCCCCCCCCCCCCCCCCCGCCCCGCACAGCTCCACTGCTCCTCCCCCGGCAATCTCCCGCTCAAAATGTGTGAACAATATCGGCGTGCGGATCTTGCCCAGCAACCAAAACAGAGAGGCCTCCAATCCCCACACACACAGAGAGAGAGAGAGAGAGAGCGTGTGAGGGGGAGATACCGACCCGAGAGACCTGTTTAAAAACCTGTTAATCAGCCAGAGAGAGAGAGAGACAAGGAGAGAGAGAGAGAGAGAGAGGGGAAGGGAGAGGGAGAGCCACACTGCAAGTACGAATGCAACAAATGGAGCCTCAGTCGAGGCTTCTGCCGCTGCTGCTGCTGCTGCACTTTTTGGAGCAACTAAAGAGCCTGTACTTTTGCATAGGTTAGCCCCCCCTTCCCACTGACCCCTCCCCCCACCACCACCACACATAGTGCCATATCCCCCCTCCTCCACCCCGCACAAACAACAGTAGAAAAAGCATTCGGAAAATGACAAACAAAAATAGCAACAGGAATGCCATATGCCCTCCACTCTATCTCTCTCTCTCTGTCTCTGTCTCTCCTTAGAGACGCAAACAGCAGGCAAAATTTCAATTCATGCAACACCCCTCTGCCGCATGCCCTCTCCCCCATCCCCACACACACATTCGAGGACCTCCCCCACCCCCTTGCAGCATGCGGGAGCTCCATTTGGAATCCAATCAGCCACGCGTTGGTGATAAAATGCGTTAACAATACGTGAAAAGCTCTTTTTTCCCCAAACGATTTTCCCTTTGCGCTAGACACCTCCCCCCCCCGCTTCCGCTACCGCTACCACCCCCTCGCACTGATCCCTGCTCTCCCCTAACAGTTTCTATCTCTGTTTTCCCTCTCTCTCTCTATTTTTTGGTTGCTTTTGCGGTATCTGACAGATTTTTGTGGGTTAGCCCTTAAGGGGGGGGGGCTGTGCTGAGAGAGGGAGCGAGACAGTCCTAAAGGGGGGAGGGTGGATTTCCTACTAAAATTGGCAATGCTCTTGCCGTGGTTGGGGGGGGGGGGGGAGTTGAGGTGATTGGGAAATGCGTGTGCGGTGGCATGAGGTACGTGTGGGGTGGCAGGGTGGGGGGGGGCCTATGTACGATTGCGGTGGAGCGCACATTACATGCCACACATCACACACCTGATTCTTGTGGGCAATCCTGGGGCTTGGGGTGGCTTGGGCGGATGGGTTACGGGCAATAGTGTCTTGTGGCCACTAGGGGGGAGGTGCAGCTTGAAACTATCAATTAATTGATTGATTAATTGCCCAAAATAATGGATATATAAGGGTAGGTATAATGGTATCAGATCTGTTTAAAATTAATTGAATTATGTAGATATATCTGTATCTTAGGGAACTGATCTCCTATCATTATAAATACCCCTTATTGTTCGGAATACTTTTCCACATTCTATGCCTTACATTTCCATCTCCACCCTTTCCACAGGGTTACTTGTGGTTACCCCCCAGATGCCCCATTTATCTGTGCTGGAAATCGTAATCCCCAATCTCAAATTGCTGCACAATTAACCATTCGAGAATGGTCTGATCATGTTATTTAAGCCCAAACACTTGTCACAATAAATCACATTTCAATCCAAATATTTACACAATTCGTCCAAAAAGTCAATCTACGTGCCACACCTCCAGCATGCCTCCCATGCCCCATGCAACGCCCCATTGATGGCCCCATTCAACGCCAGCCAGCGACAGCCCCCCCCCCCCCCCCCCCTCTCTGAATCCTTTCCACTCCATCCTTTGGCATGGCGCATCACTCATACGCCCCGTCGTACAATAGCCGAATTGTCCACAGGGCAAACAGCTTCCAAAAAACACGAGCAATCCCAGGAGGAGGGGAAGCGAGAAGGAGTGAAGAGGAGAGCGGAGCGGAGCAAAAGCAAAGCAAAGCAAAGCTCAAAATCAAACAAAACAAACGCAGTGCCAGCACTCGCTCTCCCCCCGGACAGGCAGCTATCAGCCAGCACTCCTCGTGCCACCCTCTCGTACACACATTCCACGCAGAATACCAAAAAAGAAAAAAAAAAAAAAAAAACCAACACTTTTAAGCAAAATCAAATTTACAACAAAAAAGCAACAAAAACAACAAGCAATCGACGCACACAAGCAGCGTCGGCAGCGGCACGGCCGCGGCGTCACCGTTGGCGAGCATGACGAAAGTCCTTTCGCACATTACCACATTTTTGTTGTAGTTGTTGTTGCTGCTGCCACCCATCATGCAACAACAACAACAACAGAAAACAGCAACAAAAGGCAGCAACACGAAAGACAAAAGCTAAAAGCGACAAATGAAATAATAAGAGAGCTTAAATAACTCCACACGACACAAGAGAGTGAGAGAGCGAGCGAGAGAGAGACAGAAAGAGAGAGAGACACAACACACACATACAACATGTATACAATCATACAAGTATGATGGGAGCTTGTGTGGGTGGGTGGGTGAGAGAGAGGGGCTTAGCGGTAGAGGCCCCTCGGTGTGTTTGCATGTTTGTTGTTACATTGACTTCCGATGACTGCCATCGTTGACGGGCCACCACCCCCCTCTGCAACCCACCCACCCACTCAGCAGCAGCAGCAGCAGCAGCAGCGCAGGTCCCAACGAACGTCGCGTCGCGTCGCTTCGCGCTCAGAAGCTGCCAACTTGTTTGCTCAATATGTTTCAAACACACACACACACATGCTCGACAGCAGAGCTCCATAGAGCGTGAGACAGAGACAACGAAACGATGGCCACACGAAGCTTTTACAAGCAGCCCCTCAACCACCCCGCCCCAACCCACCACCCAGTGCACGCTAAATAATGACTGACAGTATGTTGGTGCCCCCCAACCCTCCTCTGGCACTCAAGCATTCGTGTGACCCCCAATTGTTCGCTGCACCCCGCACCACACCCCCTCGACCAACCATTAAACTGACAAACAAACCAAAAACCCGACGAACGAAGCGACCAACGAACCGACGAGAGAGCGAGAGAGAGAGAGAGCCATCGACAAGCAGCGAGAGAGCGCCAACGACAGCATAAGTTGGAGAGAGCGAACGAAAGAGAGGAGAGAGCATAACAAATTGCGGGAGTTAAAAGCAGGTTGCAATCGAACTTGTTGCGTTGCCACCTTGCGTGATGCTCTGTCGCTCTGCCTCTTCTCTGTCTCGCTGTTGTCGCTGTTTGCTCTTTGTGCTCCCAATTACTTTTTGCATGCTACCTTTGGTGCCCCCACTTCACCTCACAACACGTTCGCATTGGTTTGATTTGGTCAGCAGCGAGACAACGACCGCGACAGAGACAGTGGCCGAGGCAGAGGCGTCAGCAGAGGCAGCGCGTCATCGTTGTGTTGACGTATGCTTAATCCCTATAGCGGTTCCCTCTCCCCTCCCCAAACCCTTCAGCCATGATCGAGTGTGTGTGTGTGTATTTTTGCCTCTGCCCAGCCAGGCCGTCACCGTTCGACCGCAAAACGCTGGGGCCATGTTTTCACACAGAGCTTACACAGAGATAAGCGCATGGCTTCGGAAGAGTGTCTGTTGGGAGAGGGGGTGGGTGTGCACATATCAAACCGCCATCGAGCAGCGACACGTTCGAAGCGTTCTCATTTTGCAAATTGACTTTAATCATTTTTGCTGTTGTTTCTGATGTTTCTTTTTTTTTTTTTTTTGGCTTTGTTTGCGTTTTTGTGTTGGTTTTGTGAGTGGGGGCAGGGGCGTTCTAATTAATTGTTCCTATTATTATTTATACTTAAATGCTAATGCGACATGAGAATGTGTTTTGGGTAGAATTTCAAATGAAATTTAATTGATGGGCCATCAAAAATTATGAGGATTACGATTTTGAAGGCAGAAATTATACAAAAATTCAGTTTTTATGTTTGATTTTTATGGCAGATCATGCATCAAAACGATCTCAAGTGAAATAAAAGTCAATAAAAATTAAAACTTAAATATGGGTTAATTAATTTTTGATTGAATTCCAACCCAAAATCGGAATTGTTCTCTTTTCGCCCGCCTCTATGCCCCGCTCTCTATGCCCGCCAAAGGGTGTTGCTGTCAAAACTATTTAATCTAAATAACAGCAAAAACCGCAGCAACAGCAGCAGCGACGCTGGCATCCAAAAAGGCGGCAGCGGGGGCAGCAACACAAAAGCGCACACCAACGCGTTCAAACAGCAACAATACAAGAGAGCACAAGAGACGCCACGAGTGAGAGCGAGAAAGAGGTAGAAGAAAGAAAGAAACAAAAGACAAGAGCGCAAACACCGCAAAATAATAAACCCGCTCGACAAGTCCAAATCACACTCATTAGCAAAAGCTCCCCCGGCCCACCCGCCCCGCCACCGACAACAAACCAACCAAACGCGTCGTCGCCCCATAAACCAGAGTGACCCAAACCACACATATACATCCACACACAGATGCACTCATACAAGCACACACACACACAAAGAGAGCGATATCTCAAATTGTTAAACGATGAGAACGAGATGAGAACCTAATAAGAAACCGAATACAAAGATAAACACAAGCGTAAACATTTAAGTAACAGAATTGGCTTTTTGTTATGCTCCCCGCCCCTCTCAGCCAACGACACACACACACTTACAGCACTGTCTGAGAGAGAGAGAGAGATGGCAAATGAGAGTGAGATATAAAGCCAGAAGAGAGCGGTAAATGAATTGAGCTCTTTGCAGCTCGGCCACACTTCTGCTAGCAGCACAGCCACACTGTTTGAGAGAGCTCTTTTACGCTCTTACGCTCACTCTGGCTCTCTCTCTCTCTTTCGTTAAAGTAACGGCTCTCCAGCTTGTGTGTGCTTGCGTGTGTTGTCTCTGCAATTGTTTTTTCAGTGGGACAGATTGCCAATCCAATTGATTGTTGTTGCTGCTGCCGCCGCCGCCGTCGCCGCCGCCGTTGTTGCTGTTGATATGCCTCTGTTGCTGTCTCTGCTGCAGTCGCTCTGCTGCTGCTCTGTCGCTGGCTTTGCCTTCGCTTTATGCTTCTTTTTGTGCCTTTTTTTTTTCTGCCGGCGTTTCTGATGCTTCGGGGCACCGGGGATGCTCTCTCTCTCTTTCTCGCACGCTGTGATATGTAATGCTCGCTGCTGCTGCTGCTTCTGCTGCCTCTGCCTGCGTTTTTGTCGCCACAATATTTTCCGATTTCCATATGTTGGCACTGTGCTTTTCCTCTTTTTTGTTGTTGTTGTTGCAGGTTTTTCTCATTCTTTTCTTTATCCCCCCCCCCCCCCCACGCACTCCTTTATGTTTCTTCTCTTTGTTGGGTTGTTGTTGTTGTTGTTGCACCCAAAAGTTGTTAATATATTTGTAAAATGAAATTCATTTCGGAATTGCTGTGTGTTCTTCTGCCACACGACAACGCGATGTGTGTGCGTGTGTGTGTGGGGGGGGGGGGGGGGCAGCATGGAGTACTTTGCATAAGGGGGTAGGGGGTAGGGTAGGCGTGTGTATCGTGTGGGGGGGTGTGGGGTGATTGCAGGGCCAACCACTTTACACTGAATGACAATTTTGATTTATAATTTTTGATAAAACAAGGGGTAGCAGAGGTTAGCAGAGGATAGCAGAGGGTAGCCCAAGGGTATGCCCATGGGGATAAGGAGTCTATATGGGCTATAGCATACGGTTACAATTAAGAATATTTCGTATCCCAAAAACCTTTTCAAAATTTCCTAAAATTAACAACAAACAGAAAACAGAATCAAAATTTCCGCAAAACTTTAATCCTTGATTGAAATGCAGGCAAATATTTAACGCCTTTTCCAGAATGAAGGCAAATCCTTAACCCTTGCAAGAATTAAAGCCTCATTTTTGGCCCCTGCTCAAATTTCGCTTCGAATCTTGAACCCTTGTGGGAAATTGAAGCCATTTTCAGACGCCATCTCCAAGGAGAACGTTTCGGCTCGTTTTGGAATCCAGACCTCCCATAATCTGTTATGGATATCATAAGTAACGATAACATTAGCCCCCAAATAGACCCATTTCCCAGACAGAGACACACACACACACACACACATACACAGAGAAAGAGAAAGAGCGAAAGAGAGAGAGAGAGGGAGGGAGAAGCACTTATGTGTGTGCTCGACTTTTCAAAGCACAAAACCGCGCCAGGCTCCATTAAACACCCAAAGAGAGAGAAAAATAAAGAGTGCTCAAGGAGGGCGATAGATGGGGGTGGGGTGGTGGTGGTGGTGGGGGGTTTCTCGGAGGATGTGGCCAAGAGTGTTGCAGAGGGGGGTGGTGCTGGTGGTGGAGCAGTAAAGAGTGTTGCAGGGGGAGGGCGGGCTTGGCTTGGGTTTCGGGTCGCATAAAAGTGTCAAAACTTTCTGTTCAGTTTTCTGTTGTTTTTGTTGCATGTACACACACACACACACACACACACATACCACACAGGAAACAAAACAAAGAAAGAGAAAGAGAAAACGAGAGAAAGAGAGAGGGAGAGAGAAAAGCATAAGCTTTTTTTTGTGCCATGTTCTACGGGAGTTAGAAAGAGTGCTTGAAATGAAAAGGCACAGAGAGAGAGAGAGAGAGAGATGCACAGGGAGAAATGGGTGGAGGATGGGTGGGTGTGAGAAACAAGAGAGGCAGTGCGGCGGAGAGACCATTCCAGGATGCTGAGGAAAACCATTTCGTGCTGCTCCCAAATGCTGAGCGCCCGTTCAAAACACAAACGGAATGATAATGATGTGCGTTAAAAAGTACACACAAGGATGCAAAAAGGGATAAGGAAAGGAGTGGGTGTGGGTGTGGGTGTGGGGGTGGGGGTGGGAGCTGGAGTATGGCGAACCAAAGATGGAGGGAACGGAGAGGCAACAAACATGGCGCCCAAGTCAAACAAGTGTCTCCAGTGGAGCAGCTATGTTGTATGTACTCTTCCTGCCACACACTCACACACACACACACACACACCACACTCCTCCTGTGAGGGTACCCTCATTATGTTCCGCCCCTATCGCCCTCCGCCCCATCTCCTAGCCTACATTTTTATTTATAGCGGTATGCGTGCGCGTGTGTGTGTGTGTGTGCGCTCGAAGGATATACACGGGAAATGCCTTAACACAATTACAATAACTTTCGACATGAAAAGTGGAACAATAAACCAAACACAAAACCAAACCAAACCGAGCCAAACCGAACCGAACCGAAAAACTGAACGGAAAAGAGAGCAAAACAGAGCCCCGATACGAAATGAAATGAAATGAATGGTGGATGAAGGGAAGGCGGAGGGGGGGGGGGGGGGGGGCGAGAAGGGAAGGCAGGCTAGTGGCAGTGGCAGGGGCAGTGGTAGGGAGGAGGCGCGCTCGACACCACAGGAGGCGGCGGCAAATGGCGGTTTGTACGCTTCCTCCTTCCTGTGCCTTATGCCTCACGCGCTGCTCAACTTCCGCTTCGATTTGCACATGTGTGTGCGTATGTGTGTGTGGCTGAGTGCTGCTTGCAAGTGTGTGTGTGTGTGTGTGCGCGTGTGTTTGGGTGTGTGAAATGAAGCGACAGCCGTCGGCAAATGTTTCCACAAAACAACAGCAAAAACAACAACAAGAAAAGACGAAAACATTTATTAAATGAAATTACAACAACAAGAACAACAAGCAGCAGGAGAAATGTGAATGAAACAAGAATGAAGGAAACTATTGAATGCGCTACACGATCAAAGAGATTGTAGAGCTGCCAGAAATCGGAACAGATCCTTTGGGGATACTTAAGATTGTTGTTGGTGCTCTTTGGAGGCTTTGCTGGATACGATCTGAAGAAAGGACGTTGGCGAAAGGATGACCATGGAAAAGGCATATATTCACGGATCGTATAGCATTTCGGGTCTAAGAATATTCTCTTAGGTATTTTTGTAAGTATATATTTTCTTATAATTCGTACAGAGAAATATTTGCATGGTTTAAAATGGTTTTTTTGGTTTTTTGGTATATTCGGTAATGTTCAGTTTAATTGTTGGTATTTTTTTTAAATTTTCTGGTACTACAATTTCTAAGCCTTCATTCTCATAACGCGTACAACAGCAGGTAAAAATATTCATGATGTTTTATATAATGTTTTGGTATTTTCGGTAATTTTCAGTATTTAATATTTCGCATTTATGGTACTTTCTGGTATTTCAGATTATTTGTCTTAATTTTTCTGTTTATTTTTGACACTTTCAATTTAGTATTTAATGTTTAAAAATTGTATTTTTTTTAGTATATTAGTATTTTATGTGTATATTAATGGCATTTTGCCATATCTAAATCATTCAGTAAGTAGTTGGTATTTAAGAGGTATTTATTTTGTATTATTTCTTTGCGATACTCGTGAGATACACGTATTATTTCATTAGTATTTAATTTTGCAGTATTTTTTTTAGTATTTCGTTCAGTATTTTAGGGTATGTATGGTTTTCTTCCATCTGACCAAAAGTTAAAAGTAAATTAAAGCATAGTTTTCCTTTTTGATAATTAAATATTAATAATAATAAATAATAATCAATATATTGATAATTTTAATTAAAATTGTTCTAAAAAAATAAAAAAATTGCATATATTTAATCTGAAGTCTGCTTATTCTTTCTTTTCCAACAATGCAAGGGAACGGCTGAAGAAATCGTAGAGCAATCGTAGCTGGCAGCACTCGTGGCGGTGTCCTAGGCACGCAACCGTAAAGCCCCCTCGAACCATACCCATAAGAACCGTACCCACTCATCAGACCGCGCTTTGCCACTCTTGGCACACCGCTTCCCCCCGCCGGCACTCTTTGCCTCATCCTTCATGCTGTTATTAATTTAGGTTAGTGACTTAAGTTTAGCATTTGCGGCAATTAACTTAATTAGAAATGCATTTTGTGGTTTGAGACACCGAAGGAGTCGTCGCGCAGGCAAATGCCAGCAGAACGAATGAATGAATCAATGAGTGTGTGAGTGAGTGAGTGAGTGTAAATGCCATAGTGTGTGTGAGCAGAGTGAGGGAACCATAAAACATTTTGGGGGATTGTGTGTGTGTGTGTGTGTCATTTGGCCACTTCATTGAATGACGAAGGGAATGGGTAATATTGTACTTCATTCATTCATGGCGACGGTGTGAGTGAGTGTGAATACAAATGCGAGTGCCTTGAGTGAGTGCTCGGCCATAAACCATTATGTCAGACATATATTTATTGAGAAAAGAGAGAGAGCCTCCCATACACGATACGATACTCTTCGATTAAGTAAATGCGTATTATTTGTGCTCTACTTTTTCCCCCCCATCTCCTACTCTTGGACAACATGGCGTATACGTCATGTGGTTGAACGGAAGTGGAAGTCGCCTTGGCGGCAGGGCGGGATGGGGTGGCAGGGGTGCGGGGTGCGACACATGGCCATTGTAGCGGGTGTAAATGCGTTTGAGCATCCAAGCGAAAACTAATCCAAATCAAGCGAAACAAAATACCAAAAAAAACATAACAAAAAACGTTGCCAAAAACAAACAAAATTTCAATCCGGTTTCCCTGGCATGTTTTTGTTTTCATTTTTTTTCAAGAGTTCTTTTTTTTGTTTTTGAATTTTAGAGCGTCCCACGCATGATCCATCGCCCGTTGCCGCAGCCGCAGCCGTTGCCCGCGTCCCCCTCTGGCCACCATCCCCATCCATCACTGGTGGCAACACGTTTTCGCGTTTCAACTTGTCAAAGACTTTTTCGATATCATATCTCTCTTTTTTTTTTCTCTTTGGTTTTATTTTTTTTTTTTTTTTATTCGCTTTTTCTGCCTTCCTTCGCATATTTTACGCGGTCGGGTCGGTCTCTCGCGCGCTTTGTTGAAAAGACCGAAAATAAAAACCGAAATACGATTAACAAAAAATTAGCAATATCTTTGGTATAAAATCTTATAAATCGAATTTTTTGAGTGCGAACACAATCCGTTATGTAATCGGTATTTTGATGGAAACTATTTTTGGGGATGAATGAGCAAATGGTGAAAAATTCCTGAAAGATGGCAAGAATAAAGAGAAATATGTATGTGAATATGTACATCAATGGAAGGGATAGTTGGGGTATCACAAAAGGTTAGGGAGAGTAAAGAGATATTCTATATGATTTATGAGAACATTATATCAATACTTATGGATTAAGAGGTATTTTTATGGCATTTTTGCATTGTTTCTGGTGTTTTTTAGGTATCACTTGTTTTCTTGATGGATTTTTTATTTCTGTATTTATTTCTTGGCTGATGGTATTTTTGTATTTTTTTTCATGTAGTTTTGTGATATTTTTGTGGCATTTTTGCATTGTTTCTGGTGTTTTCTAGGTATTACTTGTTTTCCTTATGGATTTTTTATTTATTTTTTTGTTTCTGTACTTATTTCTTTGCTGATGGTATTTTTGTGGTATTTATTTGTATTTTTTTCATGTAGTTTTGTGATAATTTTAAAGGTAATTTGGAATTTTTCAGGTATTTATGGGGTATTTTGTGAAATTATTTGTAGTAAGGTAACAAAACTAATAAAAAGTATGGATTGTTATAGATCTCTGATGCAGGTTTTTCTTCAGCAAATTCTGTTAAGGAACTTGACTCAGATGCGAAAATACATGTTTTAATTAATTGTATTTCTTTAAGCCATATAATTCTTCTAAAATTGAACGGATCTATGTCTCAGCGATCAACAAAATGGTCATCAATATTTCGTTAAGTTATTCACCGTCCCCGTAAGCCCTTTAAGACCTGTGCAATTATGCATACAGCATATTGGGTACATATATCTCCATTGATTGAACGTATTGTTACGCTTTCACTCAAAGTATTCATTACAGAGCAACGAATGTATCCACGAGGCATTCGAAGAGCACTCTTGAGCGAGCTTCTTCATCTGTTAATTGTCTTCGGAGACTGCGACTGAGACTGGGTCACAACACATCGACAGAGAGCCCTGAAGCACCGTGAAGAGACTTTGAATAAAAGTCAAGTGGTCGCCCCAAACAATAGACAAAAAGATGCGGATACAGATACAGATACTCCCTCGCAGAGCTACACATAGACAGAAAGGGGGCTCTGTCTGTCTGTCTGTCTGTCTGTATGTCTGCCTGTCTGCTGTTGTAGGTGTCTCTCGAACAAATTAGCATAACTTGTCATAAGTTTGAAAAATCTCATTAGGCTAAAGATTTGGCTTATTGTTTTTTTTTGCTTTGGCAGGCGGCAGATTCGAAGGCTGATCACCGAAGAGCAGCAGCAGCAGCAGCAGCAGTCGATCATTAGGAAATTAACATTTATTTCTTACGCTTATTGGAATTCCCTTCACTTTAAAGCAATTCATTTGCATAGCTAAACAGAGATCCATTTCATTTTGCAGCCGTTTTTACAGCACCCCAAACCCATTTCTGATTTGGATCTAAGAAAAGCCGCAAAGTGGGGAAGCTACTACCCTTCTGCTCTGCGCCGCTCTTCCCACTTTTGAGGTCTATAAAACCCTAATGATATCGATTAATTTGCATTTCCCTTTACAGCATCCGCGTGGCAAGAAGAACTTTTCCGTCCGTTGTAATTAAAACGCCAAAAGGTGCCACACCCAAAGGCCGTGCTCCATTATCCCACCTCCATGCACCTCCTCCCTTCGATATTTTATATACTTGAAGCAGGACTCAAGGATGGAAATGTTTTAATGTCTGGCAAAAGTTGAGAAAAACTGAGAAGCAGCAGCAGCAGTAGCAGGTGGAGGTGGAGGGGTAAACAGTAAGAAAATCTGTGGCAGGACGGTGGGAGGGGGAAACAGAAAGGAAAGTCAATGCCTTAAGACGAGGACAAAGTTTTATGGAGCTCCAAAAGTAATAGGCAAAGACGATGAGCGGCGGAAGGAGAGATTCCTAAGAGCTGCCTCTCAGAGGAGCAGGACGCGGGGAGGAGGGCCGCCTCTCTCCCAGATTGGGTGCTGGCTTGGGTGGTGTTCCGCCACAGCAGCAGCAGCAGCGGCAGCAGCAGTCGTAAGTAGCATTTAACAGCCAACTTATGGCCAATGAAGGGAGGAGCAGCAGCAGGAGCAGCAGAAGGACGAGCAGCAGCAGAAGAACCAGTCGCAGGTTGAGCAAAATGAACGCAATCATGAGCAGAATCGAAAAAAAAGAGGCTAAGATGAAAAAAGTTCTAACTATTACTCCAGAAAGCACACCCTATCCTCCCCATGGAAAACACCCCCCCACCCTATCCACCACCCTAAAAACCCCCACTATGAGGCGGAGGAAAGCAGTGTGGAAAATATCATCCAAATCCGATTTGCATACAGAAACCAAATGTTGATCATTGAAGGAAATGAATTTCTTGCGATTTTATAAGCCGCAAATGAACACAGAAAAACGAGGGGAATATCATGGAAGTAAGGAGGAGAGGATATAAATGGATATATAGCTACCCGACTCTCTCCCTCTCCCTCTCTGTCTCTGATATCTCCTTTCTCTTCCCCGTTTTGGTCTTCTCGTCTTTTCTCAAGGAAACATGAAAATTTCATTTAGTTTCTTATTTCTGGCAAGCGCCGAAAAAGTTTTTTGCCTCCTTTTGAGAATTTGTCTGGCTTTTCTTTATTCATTTTCTTATATTTTGCTTTTGCTTTTCCACATACCACCCCCCTTTGGTCCATTGGCAGGGCATTGCAATCTGCAGAAAAACTTTGTCTGCATTTTTGGGCTCCTTTTTCTTTCTGTCTTGCAAGAAGAAGGCAAAAGTTTTTCCTTTGCTTTTTGTCATATTAACAGCAGTGGCAGTGGCAGTGGCGGTGGCAGTGGAAGAGCAGCTTCAGAGAGGGAGAGAGGGAGAGGGGTGGGTGGGTGGAGGGGTTTGTGTGGGTAAAAGGTTTAAGAGTTTGGTTATCAGACAGTGTATATGGTGGAAGGTTTGCAAATATAATTTCTAGCTTTCTTTCTCCCACTCTTTCTGCTTCTGCTTTTGCCCCAGAAGTTTTTTGTTCGTCCAACAATTTTCCCTTGAACCCTGACTTCATCATCGGCTTTTGGTCACTTTGTGCCTGATATACGAGACGCTATATATAATATGTTAAGCATCGATGTCTGCACATAGATGCATAGATACATATATGTACATACAAATCTTTGGATAGATATTGTGTCCTCACACATAAGGAAGCCCCAAAGCCACAGGAATGGCAAAGAAAGGAATCGCTCAGCAATCACAAAGGAAGACAGAAGAAAGTAGGAGGGCAGGATAGACGGAAGCAGAAGGAAAGGAGATGGAAAAATGAAACATTCCAAGCGATTCAATATGTGGCATAGGTAATGTCATCAAACTATGAAAATACACTAAAAGAGTTCACGGTTTACTCTTTGCAAAGACAATAAGAGCAGAATTACATATGATGAAATGGGTCTATGGTTGTCAAAGCATTCGTCATCTTTATTGGGGATCTTGTCGATCTTTACAGACTATACTCATTATTGCGTTCATTTTGCTCAACCTGCGACTGGTTCTTCGGCTGTTCCTGCTGTTCTCTTCTTCTTTGATTAACATCATAATATGAATATCTATTTGTCCATCAAATGCTCTGCACATTCCAGTACGATCTCTCCCTCTAAGAGTATCCCCCAATCACTGTCATTTCTTTGTTGAATTCCTTTCTCCTTTCTTGCAACATCCTTGCCTGAGTGCATTGGCGTCTGTTGTCCTTGCCAGCAGCAGCACATACACTTCTTCTACAACGAGGGGAGTCCTCCTCGCACTCCTGCCCTCGACTAAGTAGAAGAGTGCATTGGCAGTGCATCCTCCCGTTTTGGCTTCTCTTACTTCCCTGCTGCTCTCCCACTTTGCTGCTGCCTATCTCCCCCTCTCACCCTCTTTCTTTATATATAATTTTCCCCATTTTCTTGTTGCTTTTCTTCTTCTGGTGGCATGTGAATGTACTTGAAGCGTTTCCGGTGCACATTACAGCACAAAAAAAAGAAAAGCAAAGAAAAGAAAAGAAAAGAAAAGGAAAAAAAGAGCGAACCAACGACGACGACAACGACAACATCTCAGGGCATTGTTGGCATGCGAGACCCCTCTCGCCCGCCATGACCTCAAACCCCACTCCCCCCCTCCCCCCCCCATGCACACCCTCTTCTTGCAGAAGGAGAGTCAACTTTTCCTGCACTTTTCTTCACTTTATTCCACAGGCAAAAAGGAGATGGGAAAAGAGGACGGGAGCTGGAGGAAAAATTATCAATTTAATTTTGTAACTCAACTTCCGCTCTCGTTGGCTCGGCTTGACACCCCCTTTTCGCCCACAGAGTCCTTCCAGTTCTCACACTCTTCCCCCCTTGCACCGCCTCCCACTCTGTTCACTTAGTTGAACTGCTTTTCCCAGCCACCCCTTCTACTGCTCTGCACACACAACATTTTCTCATAATACTTTTTTACTCGCTCGCTTTTTTCCGCCTTGCACACTGTTGACACTGCACCACCCCCTACCCCCCTACCCCCTTACCACCAACCTCCTACCGCCCCCCTCTTGTGGGTTGCATAAGCCAGAAGTAGGAGTGTTTTTACTGCCGCGCTGCCAACTTGTTTGCTAAATATCCCAGCAGAAGTGCAGGCAGCAGTCGTATACGCAATATGCGCGCAAATTACGTCGCTTTTTTCCATTTTTTCCTTCTGTGTATATTTTTTTTTCTTTATTTATAAAACACACACAGAATATACTATATATATTTCCATGAAGAGGGAGAAGTTCTTGTATGAAAAAAGCTGAAAAATTCATGGCATTTCATGGCGAAATAATGGCATAAGTTGGCAGCTCCTTTTCTCCACCTCTTCTACACTTTTCCACTTTATCTCTCCATTTCTCTGGCGTTTAATGATCTCCCAGAGAGCTATGGGTTGCTCTATCTTTATATTTAAGAGAAAACTTCATCTTCGGTTTAATGATGGTTATGCTTACGCTTATGGTTGTGTTTATGCACACATTCCGGCCAAGTTGGCAGCTCTTAAAACGTAAAAGTATCTTCCAACCAAGTTGGCAGCTCTTAAAAGAGATGCCCTTTAAAATGGGAAGCTCTTCGAAAAGGTTCACCCACTCAAATGGAATGGAGAAAATAATAAACTTGCATCAACATTTTTCAAATGTTTTTCGGCCCAAGTTGGCAGCACTGTAAAAGTGGTCTTTCCACCTCATTCTGCCCACTCTTTTTCCCTTTAATTTCCGACGATTTTATCACCTTTTCTCGAGGGGTTTTTATTTCTCATTGATGGCTGCAAAAATGTTGAACTGCTGTGCAATTTTTTTTGGGTTTTTTTTGGGTAACGCTTCACCATTTTCTAGTTTCGCTTTTAGCCAATTTTCCATTTTCCCTCTAGCCCGTTTTGCTATTGTAGTTGCTGTTGTTGTTGCTGTTGTTTTTTGGCTTCGTTTTACGCGTTGGACAGGTGGCAGGGCTGGTGGGTGGGGGCAGGGAACCGCAGGAGCAACAACACGCAACGCAGGATTTTCGCAAAACCCACAGCATAAAACATCAGTTATCCCCCATCCCCAGAAGGATCCGCTGCCTCCTCGCTGTTCTGCCTCTCACTTGGGGATTGCCCTGAACAAACGCTGCTCGTCCTCGTCCTCTCTCTCTCTCCCGCTCTCTCTCTCTCTCCCTCTCTTTTGTTGCTTCTTTTCTTGCCCTCCTGGCGCTCCTCTCTCGTGCTTTCTACTTTACGAGCTCTGAATACAAAATGGGTTTTCTGTTGGGTCGTCTCCTACATCCTCCCCTTCCCTGCACTGTTCCTCCTCTCTGCACCCCCCCCCCCTCTGCTGCCGCGCAGCCACGAGTGTGGAATGGAAGCTTGCCGCGTGAAATTGCCACTTGCTGCCACACGCTTCTCGCCTGTTCCACTTGGCCTCCGTCCATGTCCCTGGCATCGATGTGGACGGCGGCGGATTGGCAGCAGCAGCAGCAGCCCCAAAGCCCCCCCTCCACCTGCTCCCCACCAGTCCCCTCCGCCGCATAAAGTTTATTTCATTTTCGCGCACATTGCGTTCCCGTTGTCACAGCCTTCCCAGCCCCTGCCCCACCCCGGTGCCCCTTGGGCTACCGAGGAAAACAAAAGTGAGCGAAATGGCAGCGTCATCGTCAACGCAGTGCGAAAGAGGAGCAGCAGAGAGGAGGGGGAGGAGGAGCAGGATGAAAAGGAAGGCTGATGGCAGGGGGGGGGCAGCCTGAAGAGTAGGTTCTAGATGAAGCTGCCGGAACAGAAGAATGAATGAAGAGTGGAAAGAGGAGCGAGAAAAGAGTGCGGGGCTCTATAGGGAGCATATAAAAGAGAGAGAGAGAGAGAAGGGAAAACCGAAAATCATTTTCACCAGAAAAACCTTTGGCAGTGGGGAGGGGTAGGGGAGGCAGGCAGGCGGGGCAGGAGTCATCCGATACGAGTCGAGAGGTAAGAATCAGCCAGCAGAGTAGGCGACTCTGGCCATATTTGTGGGCGTGGCGGTCGCAAAGCGGGAAATGCGTTTCTGTAGCATACTTTTATGGGCAGCCGAAAGAGAGAAATGATCGTATGTACATACCTCTCCCTCCCGTCCCTCTCTCGCCTAAGCCACACACAAAAATTAACCAAAAAAAAAAGAGAGAGAGAACAAAAGTAAGAAACAAAGGAAAGAAGCAAGGAAGACAAGGCAGAGAAGAAGACAAAGCAGAGGAACAAACATAAAAAGAGGAGAATGTCTGAGAAGAGGATTGGGTGCAGGGGAGATGCAAACAAAGAGCCGAGCAAAAACCAAAGCAGAACAAAAACACACATAAAAAGACGACAAACACACACCACAAACAGGCGGACAGAGGCGATAGACAGCAACGGAGAGAAGAACGGAGAGGAGGGGAGAACAGAGGCGCCCACAGAAGAGTGAAGAGAGCGAAGAGCAGCAGCAACAGCAAGGCTTCAAGGCAGAGGGGCGGACTGAAGGGACAGCAGCAGCAGAACGCAATCAACGCACCCAAAAAAAAAACGCAAAAAAAAAGAAAAACAGCAAAAATAATGAAGGAAAGGAAAAGCAAAGCCAAAGCCGAAGCCAAAGCCAGTGGCATGGCATGCAAAACAAGTGCGAGGAAAATCAGAAAATAAGCAGCTCGGAGGAGCACAAAGGCGACCACAAAGATACCCCATAAAAAGTGGAGAATTAATAGAGGAGATGTGGGATAAAAGAAGAGCTGAAAGGTGTGGAAAGTCGAGGAAATGCGCCGCAGCTTGATCGAGCGATCGCTGATATAAGCGAATCAGTTGATCCCTCTATGATCTGTGATGAAAACGAATGCTTTGACCTTTATCTTCTAGGAAAGATTTGCATTCTTTGGAATGATCTCCCTTTTACAGGACTCCTCTTTGCCTCCTTGCCATCAATTCTCCCATTCCATGGAACTCTTTCCTGTCGTGGCTCATCTCCATTCGCTCGTTCGTTCACCAAAAAATAGTTGTCACATTCCATCTATCACCAGCCAGTCCCCACCTTGCTTTTCCTCATTTCCCTATCCTCTTTCATTATCCGCCTGCCTTTCTTCCGCATTCTCTTGCCCACTCTTTGCATTCTCCGCCCCGCCTCCTCGCATTTTGTGTCCTTCGAACGGCAAAAGAACCTGAAGAAATACGCGGATCTCTGTTGAAAAAGCCAGAGCAAGAAACCATAAGCATAAATGCAGAAGAAGAGGGTGGGAGGTGCAGGAGGGTAGAGTAAAGGGAGCAGAGGGGAGGGGCGAAGAGCGGAGAAGAGGGGAGCAGAGTGGCGGTGGCGGGGAAGAGGCTAGAGCATCCCAAAAGCAACAGAAAACAGAACAGCATTTCCCTTTGAGAGTGAGATACAGCGATAGAAAGAGCCAGAGAGTGGGAAAGAGACAGCATGAAATGTTGATTTTTGTTGTTGTTTTTTCTGTATCTGTATCTGTATCTGTGTGTGTGTGTGTGTGTGTGGGGGGGGGGGTCTTTGTGTGCCACACTGGGGCATTATAACGTTATCCTTCTGGTTATGTTTCCGCTTGCCAGTCACAAGCCCCCAGCGCGCGATGACACGATGCCAGGGGGAGAAGCGGTGCGGTGGGTACGGGGCATGTGGCATGTGGCAGCAGCAACAATGGCTGACTGACTGACTGCCAAGAGACACAAACACACACACACACACACACACAGATACACACACACAGATACACAGAGATACACACTCATACATATCCAAGTGGCAGCAAAAGTTCGCTCTTTATTTTTATAGCCAAAAGGAGGCAACAGGAGGAGACGCCACTGGGTGGCATGCCATGGGAAAGCGTGGCACGAGTGCAACTTATTTTTATGAGCCTCACACACAGACAAACACACACACACACGCAGGCAGTGATACACAGATACACTCGTAGATAGACAGCATCGACTGCTGTTGGATGCTGCCTCTGCCTCTGCTTCTGCCTCTGCCTCTGCTGCTGCTGCTGCTGTGGCAGTGGCAAGCTCATAAAATTTATAACACAACGTCCTTGCCACTGCCTCCTTCTGCCTTTCCTTCTGCGGCTTTGCCGCCCCCCCCCCCCCCCCCCCCTACCACCTCTCTGACTTATGTTTGAGTTTCCCTTTTGTATCTGTAGCTGTATCTATGTGTGTGTGTGTAGTATCTGTGTGTGTGTGTTTGTGTCTGCTGGCGGCTTCGTTTGCTTTTTCATAGCATTTTATGCTTTTTGTGTTGTGGCTCTATCTCCATCTCGCTCTGTCTCTCTGTCTTTCTCTCATTCTCTTGTTAGAGAAAGATTTGCCCCCGAAAAATGTCTTGGCAAAAAAGAGAGAGGGAGAGGGGGGGAGAAGCGGTAGGCGGCAGGCGGCAGGCGGCAGGGGAGCCTGAGCCAGAGGCAGAGGCAGCGCAGGGTACGGCAGGAAGCGTGGCAGGAGGTGGCTCGGCTCGGTGGGGCACAAAGAATGCCGCCCACTTAAACGCTAAGTGGTGCAACTTTTACACACAACTAGGGGCGGAGTGGGTGTGGGTGTGGGTGTGGGGTGGCG
This sequence comes from Drosophila helvetica, assembly GCA_963969585.1. Lineage (NCBI taxonomy): Eukaryota > Metazoa > Arthropoda > Insecta > Diptera > Drosophilidae > Drosophila > Drosophila helvetica. Next base: position 69,678,366 of record OZ018401.1, on the reverse strand, counting down.
GGTGCGGGTGCGGTGTGGCATGAAAGATGTAAAAGACAGAGAACGATGTGTGCTAGGCGGGTGTGGGTGTGGTGGGGGTGGGGGTGGGGGTGTGTGAGGGGATAAAAGTTACTGTGGCACCTGTCATGTGATGTGGCAGATACACATACATACATACACACATATGCAGGATCCTTAATAATGCAGATACTAGATACGTGTACACATATGAAGATAGGGATACATATGTATCTATATCTGTGTATATCTGTGTATCTGAAGGAAGTGGGCAAAAAGCCAAAAGTGGCATACAAAAAGTTCTCGCTCTCAGCAGAAACGCTCCATTCTTTTGCATCCTACCATAACCCTCTGTCATTCGCTTCGTTCTGCCTCTCTTTCCGGCTTATCCTTTGGCATGTATGTGTGTACTTATCCTTTATCATTTCCTTCATTCGCTCTAACATTCGCATACCGTTTGCCCCTTTTATTCCCATTTTCCTGCTGTCATTTCCATCCCATAATCATCCGCAAAACTCAAACTCAATATTTCGAAACTGTTTTGAAGCCTCTCGTGTATGACATGATATTTCCAGCCAGCCCACACACCCACCCACCCACACAGACACACACAAACACACACACCCACACATACCCCCAGAGACATGTACACACACACACGCTTACATGGTATATCCTTTGGGGCATCACACAAGCACAAACACACACACAGACATTTCCTTTTTTTTTTTTTGTTCATTTTGCTAAAAGAAAAAGTTAAAAATTTTTGCTTACAAAATGCCAGGCGAACAGCAAACCGAAACAAGCAAAGGATACACGAGAAATGCAAAGCACATGCAAAAGAGGGAGAAACAGACAGAGACAGAGAGAGAGAGAGAGACAGGGCGAGACAGGGCGAGAGAGAGAGAGGCCACATTGCAGGTCACACTCGTACACACACATATCCCCCATCATCGTCATCGTCGTCCTGCTGTCCAGCCCAGCCCCACCCACAGGAGTATTTTGTGTGCTGCAAGCATTTCCATGGGACGAAATCCGTTTTGGGGCAACATCGAAGGCGTGTGGCATATACTTCATAGACGAACAACAGCCGGGCCAAAATGCTGGCCATTTGTTCGGAAATTTAAGTGAAATTTCGTTTGAAAATTAATACAGACAACAGAGCACAGAGATCGAAACGGCAAACGGCAAACAGTAAATATTTACTATTTGAGGGGGCATGCCACATGAATTGACGCACAGACCGAAGCGTAGAATAGGGAGTGGCAGGAGCAGGAGCAGGAGCAGGGGGCTGTGCCAGGATCAACATTTACATATAGCCAAAGAGTCGACACTTTTGCCAAAAACCAAAAAAAAAAGAAACAAGTGGAAAAAGCAAGGGATATGCCCCCCCCCCCCCCCCCCCGCACACACACACACACATACGGATGGCTACAAATTGTAACTGTTTCTGCCACTGCCACATGTGTGCCCCCAATTGTCTCTCACTCACTGTCTCCCTCTCTCTCTCTGCCGTCGAAAAAAAGGAAAACTTTTGAGGCAGACAATGTGTCCATAGCTCTCTTCCTTCCTACTCTTTCTCTCCCTCTCCCCCTCTCTGTCTCCCTTTCAATCTTCCTCCTCTGTCTACTGCTGTTGCAAGCTCTCCTTCTGCCTTCTGCCTTCTCCCCTCTCCCTTCCCTGCCGCTGCTGCAACCATCTCTTCATCTGCATCTCCGCCTATATGTATGTGTTTGCATAAATAGACAATGAGGCAAACAGCTTGCGCACTGAATGATAACGTTGCAACGACGAGGCAGCGTGAACGTAGATGCCTCATTCAGTGCCATGTGGCAGGCACACACACACACACACACACACACACACAACTGCCAGACCTGCCTCTCCATCAGGCCCCCATTTGAATCCCCAAGAACAAGGCTAAAGATTGGCTGCCGGGGCACGACAACGATTATCGAATGCCCTGAAAATAACAATTTTAAACACTTTTCCCGCTTTCCACAAGAATGAATATTACTGGTATTATTTTAACAATATTAACTGCGTAATAATACCACAAAAAGAAAGAGCAAAAAATAATCAAGCAGCAAAGAGCAAATATTTAAATTGTTTTCTGTTTTTGTTTACGGGATTTTCTTCTAATTATTTTTATTTGAATTATTTTATTCGATTTATGGAACATCAATTGGTGGCTAGCAGATCCTTGAGGTGTCTCCACAACGGCCTTCGCACACAACGTGGCGTATGCGTAATAATTAATACGCTTGAATTCATTAGTTGAGAGCAGATTTTCCATGCCACAGCGACTGTCTGTGTGTGTGTCTGTGTCTGTGTGTGTGTGGGGAGCGAATTGGGTGGCAGGGTGATGGAATAAATTACTTTTATAATTATTAAAGTGATTTTGGAAACGTTTCGGAATTATGAAAATGTTTTTGGGCGAAAGGAAAATGAGGATACAAAAAGTGGGGGAGGGGGTTATCTGAATATCGAGAAATGTGTGCGTGGAAATTTGCTCTTTTTTTCTCTACGGAAATAAAACGGAAAACAACATTGCTGAGACGTTTTCCAGCACCTTTTAGTGTTGTTTAATCATAATATGTAATGTCGACCATTTTTTAGTGTTGGTAAATGGGAATAATTGTAAATTTGGGTAAAAATTAAGCCACCATTCGTATATTGGTTGTTCGTTGATTTGATCATTAATTCGATTGGGATACAATTCAATAATTGGGTAAGAATCCTTTGCTGCAGTTTGCTCCATCTCTTTCTTTTTTATTGTAATTAAAATATAAATTTAATAATGGGTCTAGAGATTTCAAAGCTCAGACCTTCCCGGAGATAGTTCCCAGCCAAAAACGGGAACTTGGTTGTTCTGAATCTGTTGACGATGAATCTGATCGCTCAGTTTTCTGCCCATCTGCGAGCCTCGGAAGATTCGGTGGTCTGTAATCTTTTTTTCCCTGTTTCCTTGGCGGGGGAATCGGGAAAACCTGTCACTCATTAGCCCTCGTTTTTGCTCCTTTTCTGCCTTAACCCTTACTCCTGGCTCCTGGCGGCTGCCTTTAACCCTGTTGAGCCTGTCGCTCCTGCCAGTTGAAAGTGGGGTGGAGGGCGTTTCGCAATGAAATTATTATTTAAATGAAAACAGCAACAGAACAAAATGAAACGTGGGGCGGTGTTGCCCCAGCGAATGCGATGACAACAATTACAATAACAACTAAATGTCACAAGGGGTGGATGGAGGGAGTGGGGCAAGGACGACACAGCGTGACAATGGAAGGAGCAGGCGACAGCAGCAGCGGCGGCAGCAGGAGTGGGAGACGAAGGAGGCCACACAGAGCGGAAAACAAAACAGCGAAAATGTTAATAATTACATAAATAACAAAAACAAAGATGGGGCAAAAAGCGGTGAACGGAGGGAGGGAATTGGCATGTGGGGGTAGAAGGGGAACGGCTCTTTTATGTACCCTTAAACAGGGTATATCGCCATGGAAAGGTAAGGGCAGAGGCCAGAGATCCAACCCCCTAACATTCACATGCGTTTCCCCTTCGAGTGAATGCTGAATATGCTGCCCTACCTTCTATATAACATACCTTGCATATAAGGGAGGAAGGGGGCAGCACTGTGGGGAAAAGAGCGAGAATTATGCTCCGTTTTTTGTCATTGTTCCGTGGCGACGGCAACACGGGAGCAGGAGCAGGAGCAGGAGCAGGGGTGGGAGCGGTGGTAGCGCCAAAAGTGGCAGCGAACAATATGTAATTATGTTTCCCCCCCCACCTCCCTCCACACCCAATACACACACACCCAACACACACACATAACGAGTACATACATACAGATATGTAGCAAGGGGCAGGGAGAGCGAAAGAAATATGGCAAAAGGATGCAAAAACGTTGGCAATTTGTGTCGCGCCCAAGAAGAAAGAGTAGCAGAAGCATCAGGGAAGGAGCAGAGTGGCGCAGAGAAAAGGAGCAGAAAGAGAGAGAGAGCGAGAGAGAGAGAGAGAGAGAGCAGATAGCGAAGTAGAGGGCACAGGGACTGAAGGAGGCGCAAAGGGGTCTATCCAGAGGGTTGTAGAGCGATAGAGGGGTAGGCTGGGTGGGATAGGCGCCATTGTCAAAAGTGGAAAAGTGGAAATGGGTTGGCAGACCCTTAAATGTGTAAAAGGCAATATAGACCCGAACCCCAGCGGGCAGGCAGGCAGGCAGGCAGGCGCACTCACACCCACACAGAGAAAAGGTAAACTGCGTGCGACTTTTATTGCTCCAGGGAGTCGCAGGACACAGGTGCCCGGGGGATGAGTGCGACAAATTTTTGGAGTTGGGGTTGGGGTTGGGGGGTGGCGAGGGGCGGGAAAAGGGTTGCCGACAGGTGGCGCGCATATGCTGACAGCACAGAAATAAATTCGAATGTGAGGGCAGATCGATCGGGCAGGCTGTGCGGGCAAAAGGGGGATAATTATTCAATTGAGACTTTGGACTCCACCGAAATTCTTTTCAGATGTTCAGCTGCTGCTGCCGCAGACAGTACATATGTCAGAAATGTATATATCGGATGCAGGATAACCTGATGGAACAAGTGGAAGTGATTCGAGAAGCGAGTGGCGTCAAAGGCAGAGGAGCGGCAGAATCTTTGCATCAGCTGTGGCCAAAGGAACCAACCAATCAAATCGTTCTGTCGCCCTGTCTTGCAGAGCACACATATTGTCCTTGAAGTGTAGTGCAATAAACATCTCTCATTTCGAACAGAATATAGCTAATTTCTCACTTATCCCCCAGCATTAGCAGAGCTGGGTATTGCCCCATAATAGGTATATACTACAAGAACATATGCCTGCGGTTATCCAGTGAACAGGAACGTAACGTGCGTCAACCCCCGGCTCACTCGCTTCACTGACTCGCGAGTATATCGGGCGTATATCGGTCGTCAACAGGAAAGACCAATGTCAAAGCAAACGCCAAAAATTGCACCCACAATTCCTGGAAAATGCTCGTCCAAACAGGCCAGAAAGAGGAAGAATGTTTTCAAGGAAGCCAATGAACGGAAACTGAAGTTATTTTCGGGAAAACTCGATCCCGATACCCTGCCATGCCTCGCCCAAGCAGGTCTTCGGTGATTAAAAAATCAGGATAAGCAGTGTGGCAGTATTTTTGATGTGGTTGGTCCTTTTCTTCCCTTCCCTGAACCATGCTGCTCATGGAAATGCAGGAAATATTCCATTTCCTTTGTCCCTTGTCTGAGTAAATGAATATATAAAAATAAACATAAACATATGTATGTGGGTGGTCCTGCCTTTGCAGAGGTAGAATGCCAAAGCGTAGGCACACTTTTTGACGTCATTGGCTTCACAAACTGTGACGTCATTTCAATATATTTTCAATCTATTATTAGCAAAGCAACAGCAGAGAGAGAGAGAGAGAGCGAGCGAGCGAAAGAAAAGCCAAAGAGAGCCCTAAAGAGTGGGCGGTAAAGAGTGGGCGCTGAAATGTAGGCAACAGGAAAGTGGGTTGCTTGGGGGGAGGGTGGGCTCGGTATACATATTTCCTTCTTCGTGTTTTCCACATGCATATTTATTAACCTTCAAAGAACAGTCGCAAGGATGGGGCTTATTGTTGGTAACCTTCGCCGGCTGAAGCCGACACCCGCCCCACCTTGTGGGTGCTGCTGCCTGGGCCTGCTGCCCTTGCCGGTGGCAACCTTCGCCTCTTCCAACGGTCACCGACGGCAGCCTCGACCCATAAATACGAGAAACAGGGTCCCGTCCCGCCCCGTCCCCACGCCATACCCTTCGAGGAGGTGCTCCAAATATTCTGAAGCTAAAGAGATTCCAAAGAGAGAAGAACAAGTCGTCCGGGCCCCGTGATGGTGGGATCTAGGCCATGTGTTATTTTCTGATAATTTCCCCTGTTCCTTGTTTCCAGCACCCACCAGTAGTCCGCATTCCAAACCGACGGCCCGTCACCTCACGTTGGCAAATGATTCCAAAAAGTCCAAGGGAAGCCTGGGCGGGTATTTTCCAAAATGTTGGGACACGGACTGGTGCCATTGGGGTCCAGTAGCGCCCCTCGGTTCCGTTTTTAGTGCTCTATTGGAGGAGGAAACTCCGACTCCGTGGGAGGAGGATCGTGACATCGATGATGCATCGTCGTAGAACCAGTTTGAACCCCATTGCCATCGCATTACTTACCTTACAGATTGGGTTCTGTACACATATATGTACAATGTACGAAAAATTGGTTAATGTTTGCTTAAATTCAACAACAAAAATATTCATAAAATGTTGTGTGCAAAGATGAATCAGAATTTAGCCCAACATGATGGGAAAATGTGATCCTTCTCAGCGTGAGCTAGGAATTCATTTTAGACACTTGGTTATCCTTAGAATTCTTCGTAGATTCCGATTCCTGCGGACGCTTACCACGTTTTTTTTTACGCCATACAAATTGACCCTAATGTACATATGTATGTATGTATATAATAAAAGTCATATGACATACAGGATTTAAATTGTAACAATTTATTTCCGCGCTTGTGGTCTTTCTTTAATAGCTTGTCTATATCTTCTTCTCCCTATCCATACTTATTCATAATGCCTTACTTTTAATGATGCAAAACAATTAATGCTAATTTATTTGTATGGTTACAAAATTTAAGCTTAAATAGGAAAATATGTAAGAGACCAGCACAACCTGATCAGCGATCAGTGAAGTATCGCATTGATCAGGTTTTGTGTGCTGATGAGCCTGAATGATTCATTACTTATCATTTGGAGCGTTCTATTCTTAGGCAATTCTTACCCAAATTGTATCATAAAGATCACTGATCGATCACCATCTCCGCATGGCACTGGTATGTTAACAGTGTGACCAGTCGCACAGAAAATGCCTGCAGGGCTGCCAGATCGTCGTTTCGAGTTTTTTGGCGCGAAATGCGCAGCTTGCTCTTGGGCAATGAAATAAAACAAATATATTTGGGCCTCCGCTTGGTTGCAGAGTTTTCCCCTCCCTTTTGGGGAAAAAGCGCGGGGCACGTATCTAAATTCCATCCATTGGGCGCGCTGCTTTTCAGAGGAATGGAATGGAATGGAATCGATCCGATTCGAATTCTCTTATCGAATCGAATGAGAAACGCGCACTAATTCCGCATATAAATAGCGGACGAGACAGAGAGAGAGAGAGAGAGAGAGAGAGACGGATACACGCATCTCTCTCTCTCTGTCGCTCTGGCGCTGCAAGCAGAAAAGAAACCAGTCCGATAACTGTTTAACCAAAGCGGCGGCACGCAACGGACACCGCCATGGACCTGCCTCAGACACCGTGAGCACACCATGAGGGGGCATGCCCCACGGCAGTTCAAGAGGTAGGATGCAACAGTTGTCGCTGGCTGCCGCTGCCGCTGCTCGCTGCTGGCTGCTGAATGTTTTTGATGAGCGTGAAATACAACAAAGTTGTGGCAGCATCGGCGCAGGCACAAGGGGGGCGTGGCAGCAGTCAGCCGGCAGCAGGCAGCAGGCAGGCAGCAACAGTTGTGGCACTCTGTGGTCGTCCGATCGGTCGGTCGGTCGGTCGGTCGTCCAGTTCTTTGGCCGCTGACAAAACGATCGTAAATAATTTTTATTTGCAACAAAACTAGTCTGCCACGGCAGCGACGTCAACAGCAGAGGCAGAGGCGGCGGCGGCGCAACGGCAGAAATGCTGCAAATTTTGAAGGAAAGTTTTGAGCAGACGATTTAAGAATCGACGTAAGAAGTACTCCTTAAATGGTTCGAAATATTTCTGAAAATAAAAGGCTCTAAATAACAGTACAAATTCCATTGAAAAGAGCTGTTCTCGCGCACAGTGTTGCCAGACATTCCGCAGACAATTCTACGGTCACACTTGATATTTGTCTGTGTCTTTATACCCGTATGTATCTTTTTTAAGTAAAGACCCTTCCCATGGTAATGGGTATCTATGTATATGCCTTACCCGAAATTACTTTCTCATTTACAGGGTAGCAGCCACAGAGCGTAAGGGTTATTGCAGCCCGCCCCGAGGCAGCCTCATTGACTAATGATAGCCCTGCCTTTCCTCTTGGGATCCGATCCTCATATCTGTGGCCCTGAGAATACCCTCTAACCCCAGAAGCAGTGAGATCGAGAGAGAGAGAGAGAGAGGAGCACAGGCCAAAGGGATAATCCCGGGAGGGGCTACACAGGTGATCTCCAAAATATCCTCCAATGCATAGATCATCCTCCAAGTGACGTTTTCTGTGTGCGTGTGCGTGTGTGTACGTGTGTGTGTGTGTGTGTGGACCAACCACTTCTGAGACGACTCCTCTCTGCACATCCCGCTGCGTGGCATCGATGGACCCTGGCTACGTGTGACCCAAGAGTGCACTCCGTCTCTGCTGATCTTCTGGCGTTGTGGCGTTCTGGCGTTCTGGTGTCTTGTGTCAATGGCCGCACAGCGGACGGACCCAAGGGGCAGGCGCAGACATGGGATGATACGGGAATACGGGGGATGCGGCAGAAGGGGGGGCAGGGGCATTGGCGGCTCAAAATCCTGGGAGCCACCGTCGTCGCGCAATTGAAATGAAAATATTCGCAAATTGGCTGTGCAGTCCCCCCCCCCTATACCCTCTCCTGCTCACAATGGCCCTTCGCTCCTCACAAATCCGTTCTCTTCATTCCTCTCTCTATATCTCTCTCTCTCTCTGTCTCTCTCTCTCTATCACTGTGCTCTTCATTATTCCCGCTCCCTTCATCCTCCTTATGCTATTCCTGCATTTCTTTGTTGTATTTGTGAGCCACGCAAATCGTCAGGCAGGCGCAAAGGCAAAAGGCTAACATACAGGGTAGCAGCGGGCATATGGGATCCATAATTGCCTCCGACTCTTAAGTTGTACAAATAAACATCTACATATACATCTATACATATATTATTTATCAGATATTACACAGATTCTTGTGTTATTGGATTGCCTTGACTATATTGAAATTCCATAGAAATTCTTATATTAATATATTATTATTCTTATATTCTTATATATATTTATGTACATATTTCCTATATTTTCCAATGGGATTTCGACTTTTTTAGCTGCAATTCTTGCAGGATTCACAGTTTTTGGTGATATATGTGCAGATAAATGATTGTAGCTTTCCGTTCCATTGGATTGATCAACAGTTGTATCATATTCTACTTTATAAAACCCTAGGCAATGCGAAGGATGATCCCCATTAACTCCAGTATTCGATCAAATATTTCTTCGAATTTGGCCATTCACAAGAATCTGCCTGGGGTTTCCCTTTCAAGTATTTGCAGGGTATTCGAGTGGCTGCTACTCTCGCTGTCCCATATTCGATCCCATGGATCGTCTGCTGTTGTTTCGTCTGCTTATCGGTTGTTGTGACTCCACAAACTTCTTCACCTCCGGTACTGGTACTCCTTCTGCCTCTGCCTCCTCCTCCTACTCCTCCTCCTGCTGCTCCTCCTCCTGCTGCTCCTCCTCCCGCTGCTCATCGTACTTCTGCTGATGCTCTTTCTTCCTCTGCTGCTCTTCCTGTTCTTACTCCTCTCCACCCTCCTTCGCTCCTTCGCTGCTTCGCTCCCTCCCTCCATTCCACCATCCATCCAGCAGCAGCAGCAGCATTTGTGTTGTTCTGTGAATGTTTTCATTTCCAGGCGACCATGTCGATTTATTTGAATTTAATCTCTGCCTTTAACATGTTTCGGCATGGGGCAGCAGCTCCAACTGGAGCTGTAGCTGGAGCTGTAGCTGGAGCCTGGATCTGGCGGTGCCCGCCTCGAGCGTAGGAGAAGGGGTTCTGGGGCTCTGAGCAGACTCTGGAGATGGAGCCATGGCTTTGGGTTTTGCTGTTTTGGTAGCTGTTTGCATTTGGATTTAGTTCTTCTGTTGCTGCTGCTGCTGCGGCTGCTGCTGCTGCTTCTCTTTTTGTGGCATTCCTCAAGTTTATTATATGAGAGCCTAGGACATCGACATTCACATTCGATCGACACTTGTGGCGGGGGACACTGGGGGCGAGTAGTAGTAGTTCTGCAGCTGAACGGAGAGGGAAGAGGGAAGAGGAAAGAGGGAGCAGCTCCAACTGGGGAGCGAAGGAGCTCTGCTTCTAGGAGAATGAGGGTGGGGGTGAGGGATGAGGGTGAGGCGGGCAGGTCAAGCCGCCTGTAGGCCCTCCAGCCTGTCCGTCTGTCTGTCTGTCTGTCGAGGCCCCAGTTTTCACAGCTCTTCTTGGGGAGTAGCTCTAGGAGCTGGCGGGGGGCGGAGGATTAGCTCTATCCCTGTGCTGCCTGCTCTTCTCTTTGCTATTTTTGTTGTTGTTGTTGTTGTTGCTGTCTCTTGCCTCTCTTTCGTTTTCCCATAGCTCGACGACCGCTAAGGAATTTGATTTATTTTATTTGGCGTTAAAAACACAGCAAACGTTGGACAACAATCATGTTTGCTGGTCGCTGGGTTGCTGGTCGCTGGTCGCTGGGTTGATGATCATCATGGTCCAGGCGATAGAACGTTGCAACAACTGCCACAACTGCCACAAGAGGCAAGTGAAGAGAGTGCCACAGAGCGAGCGAGAGAGATGGCTGGGCTATGTGGTGCAGCATGTATCTCTCCCTGCCGCTCTCTCTCTCTCTCTCCCTCTTTCTCTGAGTCTGCAATTGGACACGCGGATAGATCTCAATAGAGTGGATGCCACAAGATGCAGCAGCAGCCGCAGCAGCCGCAGCAGAAGCTCTTCTCTTCTTTGGCTTTGGCTTATTAGATGAAGGCATCGTATAATAAAAGTGTTTGCGGCACGGCTCACTGGCTGGCTGTGGCCGGCTGTGGCGGGGGGGAGGGGGGGGCTTGCAGCCAGAGCATTTGGGGGTGGCAGGAGGCTGGGAGAGTGGACACCAAAAACCAGTTGGTAAAAGTTGCAACAAGCAGCAGCCGCAGCAGCAGCAGCAGCACTAGAAAAAAAGCAGCTTAGATGCACTCTTTGAGGCTCTGCCCCTCGCTGCCCCCCTCTCTCACTCTCTCACTCTCTCACTCTCCCACTGTCTCCCTCTCTTTCTCTCTTTCTCTCTTTGTATGTGTATTTGCAGTCTTTCTCCGTCGTTCGTTGGCTTTAATTTTTCCATTTGTTTTGGCATTTAAAAATGCGCTTCCTTGTGGCGCGCGGATAACCAGAGAGGAGAGGGGCACAGATGGGGCTTAGAGGGGCCGGGGGGAAGAAGAGAGGCTGCGAGATGCTGCCTAGAGAGGGGGGGGGGGGGGGGGTGGGCGAGGGGTGGTAGCCTACGCTTAGGAGATTTTCCACAGTCGCCAGTAGTCGTCGCCGTCGCCGTCGTCTTCATCTCTGGCCTGTGCTGCCTTGGCCTTCTGCTGCGCGCCTTTTGGCCATGGCTTAAATGCAAAAACAACAACAGCAACAAAATCAGCAAAAAGCCATTGAATTCCTTTGGATACTATTGACCCCAGCTGCTGTCTCTCTCCCTCTCTCCCTCCCTCTCTCTCTGACTCACTCTTTCTCTCTAATAATGAAGCTGTTGCAAGTATCTTTTGTGGCTCGTTGCTTCGATTTGTCTCATTTAAATTTATTAAATTGTATATTCGCGATTCGATTGCAGGGCGGCAGAAGGAGTGGAGAGGGAGAAGCACAAACAAACTGCAGGCGGAAGAAGGAGAAGAAAGAAAAGGAGTTGGGGATAAGCGGGGAAGAACAAAGAGAGCCAGAGAGCCAGAGAGAGAGAGGGAGAAAGAGATATATATAATGCGAATAATTTCCAAAGAATTTTGTTTGTTAGCAGCTGCTTCCTGTGTTCTCTCTCTCTCCTTTTCGGTCATTCAAGACACACACGCACATTCTCTCCTCTTTCTCTTTCTCTGCCTCTGTCTCCCCGTTTCCCTTTTAGTCTCTTCTTCCTGCAGTTTTGGATTATGTAAAAATTTGCCACAAAAGATACAAATCGACAAGCCATAAGAAAAATGAATGAATATCGAGGCACTTACCGCTTACTGCTAAGCCGCACTGGAAGAGAAAGAGAAAAAGAATAAATGCTATGAAAATTGAAAAAAGAATATACCCAAATATAATGTGTAAATTATATCTGTAGATCATGATTATATGTATATATAGAGCCTTCTGTGAATGATATCCATTATACAAATATATATAAAATATAAAAACAAAGAACTTGAAATTGTTAATCCATGAATCAGACAGAATTAATGATGATACAATTATGATGGCATATATACTAGATATAGATCTAGAGCCCCATACTCCCTAGAGAAGGCTCTGTTCCCAGGCCGCGTCAAGGGATATGTGGCTCTCCTTGCAGGAGCAAATCTCTAACAATAAATCTCTACCTAGATCTCAGAGACTATAGGAGCTAGATAAACAGTTAAACCAGATTATAATTTCCATTATAATGGAAGAACTGGAATGCCAAATAAGAGAGAGACAGAGAGTGAGTTTCCAGCTAAAGATTTGTCATATATCTTTCTTGGGAGGGAAATAATATTTACCTATTACCTATACCTATACCTATAATATTTTTATTTATTTGTTTTTCTAGTAACGAATTAGTGTGTTCACAGGAAAGGAAGGAATTCTTACACTTCTGTCGAAGTTTTCACAATTTAAGGATAGTTTTGGGTTATCCAAGAAATTAATTTCCTGCTTCCACTGTTGCATTTGCTTCCTTTGATTTCTGTTTGCGGATTTCCCAGCGATTACTCCCAGGACTCCCCCACTTTATCGCTCCACCCTTTCGCCATTCCCTTCTCGCATTTCCCCTTACCACATACCACATTCCACTTCCACTTCCATTTGGATGATGGCAAGGGGAACCCCTTCTGATTATCGCTGGGACCATCGTTCAGCTGCCCTTCAGATGCACCTGAACTTCAATTTGTATTATAAATAATATTAAATAAATACAAAATATGCATGGAACACAAGGAACAAGGACCTGGACATGGACATGGACTTCCACTTGGATGTGTGGGGATAGGAGGTGGGCGGGGGATGGGGAGGGGGAGGGGAAAAGGGCATTGTCTGGTGTCTCTTGTTTGGGTTCTTTTGTTGCTGGTGGATTGCTGGATTGCTGGAATGGTGGACTGTTGAACTGGTGGTGGATGCATTTTCGAGGGCATTTAATGACTCCGAATGCCAGGTGAAAATCCACCAACAGTTGCGACCGACGACAGACAGACCCGAAAGGCAGCAGCAGCAGCAGCAGCAGCGATGGACAGAGTCGAAGGCAGACGCAGAAAATAAGCTAAAATACAAAAAAATATATACAAAAAAAAAATAAGAAATAAGAAATAAAAATATTATCCATATGGGTGTGTGTTTTTATTTTTGGGATCTCTGGAAGCACCGACCATTCAGCAGATGAGAGGATGTTGTGGTCACAGTCCCAAGGCAGTGGCCGAGGAGGAGAAGGAGGTGCCAGTGGCAGTGGCAGTGGCAGAGGCAGTGGAGGTGGAGGCAACCGATCGCCTGGAATGTTGCAAGATGCAGAGAGAAAGAGTGAGGCAGTGAGGCAGTGAGGCAGAGCGGCAGAGAGAGGTGGAGCAGAAGGAGGACTCCTTTGACTTTGTTTTAAATATTTAAACTTGCAGCAGGATCTGCAGAAAATGGTAAAGACCGGGGCAGGCAGCAGGGACAGTGGCAGGGGCAGTGGCAGGGACAGTGGCAGAGCAAGAGAGGAAGGCTGTGGCAAGAAGTTGCCGCTTTTGTGGCAGACGGATCTTTGATGTTTTCCTGTGTGCAGCAGCAGCATCAGCAGCGCAGGCCCCGATTAAAAAAAAATTTATAATGAGCGACGACGATGGAGACGACGACGACGACGACGACGACTGAAACTTTGGACTGGAGGATGGATTGAGGGATGGAGAGGCTAAGGATGAGGGATGTGGAGGATCTGATCTACCTTCAGAGGCAGCCAAGAGGTTCGGTTCCGCCAAAAAGATCGATGCGGAAGGGAGGGGCGGGGCGGGGAGGGAGGTAGCGGCAGACATTGAAGGGCGGCATGGCACGGCACGGCATGGCATGGCATATCCATGGCCATGGCCATGCCACATGCGTATGCCTCGAATATTCCTCTTGATTTTACGTTTATTCGATTTCTGCGTCTTGCAGGGGGACCCCCGTCCGCAAAGGGAAAGAGAGAGAGAGAGAGAGAGAGAGACAGAGACAACAGTGTCTTGTGTGTTCCCTCTTTCCCTTCGAATCCTTCGGATTGGCACTTAGTCAGTCATTTAGTCATTGGTTCCGTCGTCGGTCGTCGGTTGTCGGTTGTCGGTTGTCGTCTCTGTCCTGCCCACTCCCCCTCCTCCTCCTGCTCCTCTTCATCATCTTTATCTTCATCATCGCCTTCATCATCATCCCGTTCATCATCCCGTTCATCGTCTCGTCTCGTCTCGCCTCGTTCTTTGCTTTCGGGATCTGCTGTCGGATCTGTTATTATATTTATTTTATATATGCTTTTCCCTTTGTCTTTGCTGCACCAATTTCTGGCCGAAAATTTACTTACACGCAACGAAAAAAAAACACAAAAAAAAAGGAGAAGAGCAGTAAGAAAGGAGACTGAAAAAGGGAGCGGGAGAAGAAGGAGGAATTGCATTCCCTATAAGATATATGCCTGAACATACGTATGTGCATATATCCCATATACTCCCTCTATATAGGACTCCCCCGTCACATGTGAAGGGTCTCGCTCTGTCCTTCCCTCTCCTCGCCTCTCCCCGCCTCTCCTCTCCTCTCATAATCCCACTTTAATTTGTCTTTTCTTTTCTTTTCTACCTTTTTGTCTTTGGTTTTTCTTTGCTTTTCTGCTCTGCTCTGTTCGGTTCGGTTCTGTTTGTTCTGTTGCCAACTTCTGTTGTTGTCGCTTCTCTTGGCCAAGAATTTTAATTGAAACGAGTTTGAGCCATGGATTGCCATCCCCATACCCATACCCATCCCCATCCCACCCCATCCATCCCCCTGCCAACCCCCCACCTTACCGTCCAGCGGCATCCGCACATTCGGAGTCGTTTCGCTTCGTTTCGTTACGGCCTGCATTTCGGCTCAAATTGTCGTCTCAGACCTGGGTCAAGTTTTGCTTGCTTTTTGGTCAAAAGCGGAACATTTCCCCCCCCCCCCCCCCCCCACACAAGGAAAATGCTTTAAACTGTGGGAGGAAATTGCCAAAAAAAGGAGAGCAAAATAAAGAGACCCAAAAAGGAAGAAAATAAATGTATCATAAATATATATGGAAATATTCGTTTCATTTATCCGTCATGCATTACCCCTTCCGCCCCGATCCACAGTCTCATCTTCATTCATGGAAAATCAATGCAACAAAAGCCTCTCTCTCCACCCAAAGCACATTCTCCAGAGAGAGATAGAGAGAGAGAGAGAGAGAGAGAGAGAGAGAGAGATAGGGAGCCTCGCGCAAAATCACGACATGGTCGGAGGAGGAGGATCCACCGGTCCAACAACTTCTGCAGTGGAGGCCGCCGCAGGAAAAAAGGAAAAAAATCGAAACGCAAATATATATCTGACAAAATACACGACACCTGATGGCATATCCCCACAATCCCCACAAGGCCTAAAACAGGAACAGACACAGAAACCAGGCGGGGCAAGCGGGGCAGGCGGCGGGCGGCGGGTGTCGGTAGGCGGTAGGCAGGAGTGGAAAGCAACAGCAACATGCCACATCATTGGCCACTGGGATGAATGCCTTCGCCTTCGCCTTTGCCTCTGCCTCTGCCTTTTCGGCCTTTCAGTCAATTTGTCTAGAGGGCAGCCAAGGGACTCTGGACTCTGTGCACGTGCTCCTCCGAGAATCTCTCTCGACAATTGACCTTAAAATGTGTATAAAACATAAGAGCAGAAAGCCTCCTGCTGCATGCAACAGCAGCAGGCAGCAGGCAGGCAGCAGCCTCCTTTCACATGCTAAAGGGTCTGGCCTCCGTTTGTGCTTGTATTTTACTAATTGAATTCCAATGGCAACAATATTTTGGCCTTATTATGTTATTACCACAAGAGGCTGCTCAAGAATGAAGAAGGAAGAAGCAGGAAGCGGAGCCTTTGCCACATGCCACATGCCCTTCACTGGCGTCCACTTAAGAGTCGTCACGGCAATTGGGGGCACACAACTTTCTTTCGGCATCTGTTCTTCTGATGCTCCGATGCTCCGATGCTGCTGCTGCTCCTCCAATCCTTTCGTATCATTAAATTCACACCCGAAACGAGGACGAAGGGGTTATCGGGGGTTCAATTGGAAATTATGTTGTAATGCCTTGTGGTAATTACAATTTGTGGCCAGGTTAATGCGCATGTGCAACAAACACGTCAACAGGCGGCACGGCACGGCAAGGCGAGGCACGGCACACACTGCCAGCGAGACCGAGACCGAGACGCTCACGCATAACCCGAAACAGGAGCAAGGAAGCGGATCGCAAGAGCGTAAGAGCATGAAAGCGAGGGGCAGGAAGCGAAGACTCCACCGCGAGGGGCTGGGTGCACACACACAGGTGTAAGCGACGCACAACGGGACAGGGTACGGAGCGGGGCGACCGGCGACCGGGGCAGAAAACTGAAATTTGAAACGACTCACGGGGCGACCATGTAAAAGCGGCCCCAAAACATGCGCCAGCGCCTGCAACAGCAGCAGCAGCAGCAGCAGCAGCAGCAGCAGCAACAGCGACTGCGACTGCGTCTCTACGCCACACAGTGGTTACCAAAAATAAACGACACACCGATCGGGCGACAATTTCATTTGGGCTTCAACAAGACCCAGGAGCGGAGTGTCCTCTCCAACGGGGAGGGGCGATCACTGAGAGCCCAGAAATGGGAAATATCGCAATTTATCGAAGGTTTTTGTGGAGTAAAATAACAATAAAAATATATTTCAGATTTTAATCATTTTTTTACCATTTAATTTTGTTTCCTTCCTTTAAATTTTTCGTAGATTGTTTTTTTTTACTTTTGTTTTCTTTTTTTAATTATTATACTTTTATTTAATTTTTTTCTTTTTTTTTCTTTTTTATCCTTTTTTTGTTTCTTTTTTTCTTTTTTTTTTTTTTTTTTTTCTTTTTTTTCTTTTTTTCTTTCCTTTCCTTTTATTATTATTTATATTTATTTCCTTTGCCTTTATTTATTTCTTTTCTTTACTTTTGTTTCCTTTTCTTAATTTTTTTCCTTTTATGTTCTGTTTTCTTTCTTTTCCTCTCCTTTTATTTATTTTATTTTTAATTTTTTTTCTTTTCCTTCTTTTTCCTTCATTTCACAACTAAAAATAAAAAATCAGATAACTAAGAATCTCCTTAACATTTCCTTTAAACAAATCAATTAGGAAAGCAAAATAAAACATCATTTAGTGGATTAGCAGGAGCCCCCCACTGAGCGGCGCCCAAGGCTCGGGCTCAAGCTCGAGACGCTCCTGCTGCTCCTCCGCAATGTCTGGACAGGCTTTAAGCTGCAGCTGCCACAGCGGCAGCTTCAGCTTCAGCTCCAGCTCCGGCTCCAGCGGTGGCTCCACTCACACGCAGGTGCTGAAAACTTAATTATTGTATAACACACACGCGGACGGGCAGCCGCAGCAGCAGCAGCAGCAACAGCTACTTGCAACGGAAGCAAGTTACTCGCGAAAGCCAGTTCGAGTTCGAGTTAATTAATATTTCTTGACTGCCGGACAGCCAGACTGCCGGACTGCCGGATTGCCGGACTCCTGGACTGCCTGCCAGATACAAATGTTTTATTAATTTTGTTAATTAATAATTACCAATGAGCTTCAATGGAAATGTCAACGATATCAGGTAGAAGCAATCGCGCTCTCTCTCTCTCTTCTCTCCGCTTCTCTTCTCTCTCTCGAGAGAGAGAGAGAGGGAGAACCTGTTTTTATAGGCGCCAAAGTGCATGTAAAACTAATTGCAACCACAAACAAGAGGAGCAGCAGCCACAACAACAGCAACAGCAACAGGCCGCAACAATTAGCACGGGTTTTCCCCAGTAATTAATTTCTTTTCTTTGTTTCTTTCTGTTTGTTCTTTTTCTCTTCGATTTCTTTCGTTCGATGCTTTTCTCCAATGATTCCCTGCTCGATATCGATAGGTCTCCGCCGCATAACTCCGTTCGACCGACTCCAAACTATTTATGACTCTTAAATTGTCGCCCCGATCGGAGCCTATCCGATCCGAACCGATCGATTGGACACTGAAGAATGTGGAGGTTGTTCGCTTTGGAACTCGTTTCTGGCTGGAGTGATTGATTGCCTGACTTATTGATTGATTGATGATTGGGAAGGTCTTAAGTGACTCGCTGACAATGTTCGCTGGGGTGTTAATTACACGGTTATGCCACCCCACCCCACCCGTTCTGCAGAAAATGCTGAAATTAAAACGGAAAATATTTTACACACAAATGCAAATCAATGTTTTAGGCTCGTTTTCAGGCAGGGGGGGAGGGCGTGGGGGTTGGAAATGCAATTAATTTGTTACTCTCCCTTTCTCGCTCTCGCTCTCTGTGCGTGTGGGCCTCCCCTCACTCCCACTTCGGTTCCCATTCTTCTCCATTCCGCATAAAAACGAAGGCAATAAACTGCAAATTTCATGGCAGTAAATGCTATCTCAATGTTTGTCTAGGGTATGCCAAGGGGTGGATTAGTTCTTCCCAAAAACAACAACAACAATGCATCGAACAGAGTCGAGCAGCGTTGCATTCGTACGACCGAATCGAACAGCAATTAGTTTCGTCATGCACACGACATAAATGTGGTTTGTCTTTAATGGGTGCTAAGCTTTGGTCTCGAGTCTTGGCGGGCGCGGGGATGGCATGGCATCGGAAAAGCTGGCTGTTGGGAAAGCCCCTCAGAAAACAGAGAGAAGAGCAAGGGAATGTTGGATATTGAAAGAGTTATCATCTTTGGAATATCCTTTTTCTAGATGATCTCCGAAGCTTACAAAGTCCTGGAACTTTCAGTTTTCGCGATCGTTTCCTCTTTTTTTCCCATTATTTTCCAGTATTTTCCAGGGTATTCACCCAGCATATATGTGGCCTTGTTTCAAATGAAAACTTCTCACTTGTTTCACGTCTCGTCTGCCACTGATAAAAGCATTTCCACATATCAGGAGCCACACAAACACACAGAGACACACCGATACACGGGACAAGGACTGATGTACTCTGCTCCCGTTCTACCATAAATACATATATACACACACACACACACACATACATGTGCATACATCTCCATAAGTACACTCACACACACACACACAGCTGCACAGGGAGGACACGTACTCGTAGTTATCCTGACACCGACACGCAGTCAAATGTAAAATGCAAACAGAAAATTTCATGATTCCCCTCTCCTGCTGCTGCAACACCCACTCACCGGCGCTCCTCCTCTCGCCCTCTCACCCTCGGCCACACAACAGTCGCCTCTCCCCTTTCGCTCGCTCGCTCTCTCTCGCTCTCTCTTTGCCACACAACAGCACACTCCTTTACAGCCTCCTGCCTGCCTCCTGCCTGCCTCCTGCCTGCCTCCTGCCTGCCTCCTGCCTGCCTCTTGCTGCTGCTGCTGCTGCTGTTGTGTTTACTTGTATGCTGTGTATAAATACGAATTTTATGTTATTTACACAAACGTTGCACATCCTCACCTGCCACACATATCTATCTGCATCTCTCTTTCTCTCCCTCTCTCTGTCGCTCCCTGTTTGTGTGGGTGTGTGTGCAACGTAGAGGCAAACTTTGTCATTTGCATAACCTTTTTGGTAGATCTGCAAAGGCAGAGTAAGAGCAAGAGGCAGAGGCAGAGGCAGGGAAAGACAGAGTCAGAGTCCGGAGTCGGAGTGGGGGTCCAGAGTCCTTTGCTTTATTTTAAAGCAATTTAAAATATTTAGTTGCAATTACATGTCAACAAATATACAGAGTGAGGATACACAGAAAGGACACTGGCAGGACACCCATTTGATGACTCAAAAGGCAGGATCATTCATTCATTCAATGTCTCTATTGGGAAGCAGCTCAGAGACCGACCTTTGACCGTAGAATGAAGCCATTTTTATGCACTGCACACCGATGCGTATGATTAATTTACGTTTACAACAGACAAATATTAAGCATACGACCAGGAGGACGAGGAGGAGGAGAAGGCCTCCCTCATGTGAATGGAATGGGGGGGATGCAGTGAGTGGTTGGCAAGGCAAGGCTAACCAACCCAATAGACGACACAGCACTGATGTCTAGACAATCTAGACAATCGACAATGGCGGCGAAACAGCAAGAGAAACGCTTAAACAACACCATATTCTCCTGCCCCTGAGGAGCAAGACAGAGAGAGAGAGAGAGAGATGGAGATAGAGAAAGAGTGTTAGAGAATAAGAGAGAAGAGAATGCATAGAGATGGCAGCGGGCTACGTTGGGAGATGAAAGAGGATAGATATCGGTTATCGTTATGCATGGTCAGAGTTATATATCTATCTTTATCGTTATCGTTATGCATAGTTATCGGTATTTATCGTTATAAGCATATCCTTATCGGTATGTGCAGGTATTTATCGTAATCCTTCTCCGTTCCTGTTTATATACCTTTATCGGTGTCATTATTTATCGCCATCATAATTTATCGTTATAGTTGAATATCGATATGTCGATGCACTTTAGCTATTTATCGTTATCTTTATGATTAATTATCGTTATCGTTTGGTATCGTTATCGGCAAACGTGCATCTCTAGCTCTAGCGAATGCATTTAATGGAAAAGTGTTGGCTTGCTGTTGGTGGACTTTGCCACTGGATGTGTAACCAGAATGCATGGCGTGGCATGGCGTGGCATGGCGTGGCATGGCATGGTGGCATGGCCTGGTGGCATGGCCTTCCCTTCTTGGCAAACAAACAAACCGAATGCCGAGCCAAAAACCGAACTGAAACCCCAAAAAGGGGGCAACAAATAAACGCCAAAGCGAACATCGTTGAGCACCTTTAGAGTCCCGTGTCCCGTGTCCTGTGTCCTCTGCATCCCTGTATTCTCCGGCTCATGGAATGAAAATGCAATAACGAGAAAGGGAACTGGAGATACAAGCATGAGAAGCGGGGACGAGCAGGACGAGCAGGAGCCGTACTAGGATGTAGGAGTGCTCTTCCATGTTGCATATGCATTCAGCTGTAGACTCCCTTTGTATATAGACTCCTTCCTTCATCCTTCCCCTATGTACATATACTCCTCTGCTCTCCTCTCCTCGTCTCACGGGTGTATCTGTATCCCCGTCTAGGCTCCAACATTTACTTAATGCACGAAGCATGAGGTTACAGATGGAGAAGGATATTCGTGCCCGCACTCCACCACTGCATCCTGTAGATGCGACTCTGTCTGTGGATGTGTATGTCCTGCCAAATGGCAGGTAACATTCAACGCAATTTCGCTGGCAAAAGCGGAAAAAGAGAAAGCGGAACGAGAAGCAGCCTCCCGACCATAGAGTAAAGTGAGAGAAGTTCTACGGGAACGACGGTTTTGTGTTGTAGTTTATTGCAAAATTGTTTGTTCTTATTGTACGCGTAACTTTTGTTGGTCCTGCAGTTTCAGCTCCTTTCTCTCTCCCTCTCTCTCTCCCTCTCTCTCTCTCTCTGTCTGCTGCTCCTCCCGCTGCCTCAACTCGTCCGTTCTGGGAATCCTCCTTTTGTGCCGTGCTTGCTCCTCTTTTCCTCTTTTTGCTCCTCCTCTCGTGGCTTTTATTGCGATGCTGCGGATCCATTGTCTGCTTTAAGCCGGGAAAACGATGCAAAAACTCATGGCAAATGCAAAATGTTTTCCACATGCCGCTCCAATCAATAGACGATACATTTTCTTATTGAAATTTAAAATACAACAAATTGAAACTATTTTCGGGTTGATATTTGAACCTGCAGAAACAACCTCCAAAATCCACTAGAATTTCTACAAGCATATTTATATTTTCGAATATATTTTGTTAATATTTTCTCCCTAGATGTTGCACATTAAAACAATCATTTTCTATGCCCATTCCAGATAATTTCCGCTATAAAATTTAACCTTTCTCCAACCCAAAACGAAAAGGTGAATGAATTTCCCCGCCTTCCCCCCTTGCGTTCACCGTCCGGAACCCCGTCCGGGTTTGCTGTCATGGGTTTTACGGGGGTTTATGGCTAACCGACTTTGATTACACATTTAGTCAGTATGTTATTTTAATTTATAGCCCAGTAATTTTACAAAATAAACCAATAACCGGGCAACAACCAGGCAGATGTCGCACTTTTGGTCAAAGGATGTGGAGGAGGCGGCAGCCATCGGAATGGGCAGCAGAAGGAGCAGAGGATGATGAAACATTTCAGAATTATTTGCCATATTTGAAACCGCAGTCAAAACAGGGAGGCTGCAGCGGGAGGCTGTAGCACGAGGCAGGAGGAGCGTCCAGGGATAATGACCCACCAAATTGTGGGGTGTGTATCCCCATGGATGTGATATCCCACCCGCCGCCTCCGTGTCACACGCTCTCGTTGTTGCTTTTGTCACCGAATCAACGTGCAACAACGACAACAACAACAACAACAACAACAACAACAACGAGAACGAGAACAGGGCACAAAGGAGCCAAGCGGCCACGAGAGGAGCAGCAACATCATCATTGTCGTCCACAAACCGCAGGAACCCGACACGACCGCCCAGGATGCAGGATGCAGGACGCAGGACGCAGAACGCTGAACGAGAGGCAGAAACAGCATTGCTGCGGGATGGAGGTCGAGAGGCAGGGACTCACAGGACGCAGTTCGAGAGGCAGGACGCTGGATCCAGAGGCAGGGACACAGAATGCAGGGCGAGGCACTTATTATGCGAATTTATCCGCCTGAGCGGACACCGTGTGTGTGTGTCCGTGTGTGTGTGTGTGTGTGTGTGTGTGTGTGTGTATGTGTCCGTGTGTGTGTGGGCGGCGTCCTTCCCGTCCTGGAACTCCGTTTTGGGTTCCGAGCAAAAATGTTATGCAAATTTGCATCATCCGCATGTTGCATGATGCGGATGCGGGTTCGGGTGCGGGGTGGGACGGGTGTGGGTGTGGGTGGGGCTAGCAGCACACGTGTGTAAATTGTTGTATGCATTGTTACCTTATAAAAACAGCATAATTTTTTAAATGGATTTTATTCACACTCATTCGATCCTCCCCTCCACAAGCCCGCCCGTCCCGTCCGCTGGCTCTGGCCGCTTATCCTTGATTCTCGGGGTAAAAAGTGATTTTCCATACAAATTAACAAATAAAAGGAGCAAAACAAAACAGGCCAACGGGAAAAACACATGCACTCGCGGAGTACTGCCTTACATACATACATACATACACACATATATGTATATATTTCAGTTCTCTGTATATATATTCTGATATGTATTTTCTCTGTGTGTCCTTTTCTCTGCTTGTGCGTACATTTTGCAGTGAGTGAAAAAGACTTCATTTTTAATGCAAATATAAAGCAGGAAAATATAGTTCCCTTTGGTTTTTTGAAGAAAAATGTATTTCCCTTTCTTTTTGGGCGAAAAATGTTGTGGCATTTCGTTTTGTTTTTTAATTTGTGTTTCCCTTTTTTTTTGGTAGACATCTAAAAAGTATTTATCAACGCAACTTTTAGAGAAAATTCTAGAAAACTACAAAAAAATTGCTTCACTTCGAAGAAGTCTTCTAAATTCTTTTTGGACTTTAATTTACAGAGGATACCCATGGAACAGTTGATCAAATATAATTATTTATCATTATTTATTATATATTAAATTTAAAAAAAAAAAACAAACAAAAATTTATTAATTTTTTAATAAATATGAAATTTTTGTAATATTTAATATATAAATTAAAAATAATAAAAATCATTAAATTTTAATAAAATAATACAAAATTCCAAAATAAAAAACTTATAAATTTTATAAATATAAATAAAATGCCCTTTCTTCTGTGAGATTTTGCAATGTTTTATGGCCCAATATTGGAAGGGAAACCATACCATACCAGCCATGCCATAAAACTCTTTGTAAAACAGAAGATTATCTGCTTTTAGGGCAGATAAACCCTATCAACGAGAACTCTGATTCGTCACGCACGCGGTATGTATTTTGTTTTTGCATTCTCGGGCATTCTCTCGCTTGTTTTTGCAATTTTCGATGGTATGTACCTGTCTGCCTGTCGCTGGTTGTCGAAGAAGAAAGCTTGAAGCGGTTTCCTTTTATATTTTAAAGATTAAATAATTTAAAATTATCTTAAAACCAACAAAATGGTAAAGCTAAAGTACTCTTTTTTGCACGAGCATAAAATTCATTTAAATTGTTGACTTTTTTGCTTTCTTTTGTCATAAAACTGTGCAGCAGATTGCCAATTGGTCCCCGAAAAATACATACACACACTCACAGAAGCAGATAGGGATACACAGATATAAAATACATATGTAAAATGTGTATGGAATGCAGCCAGGATGCCAGGTTCTGCTTCTTCTTTTTTTTGTTGTTGCGAGGAGTCCCTCCAGAGTCCAGTGGCAGTCCATTTCCATTTCCATTTCCATGTCGGGCCATGGCAAACGTTTATTTAAGCAAGTGAAAATGTAATTATTTTGGAATTTATTATTAAATTAATTGTAATTGTAATAATGTGAAATGTTAAAATGTTAAAACAGAGACACTTTCATATGTGTGTGGTGCAGTGTGTGTGTGTGTGTGTGTGTTCACTTTTGTGGTTTTTATTGATTTTAATTTATTTATTTAACCACCAGTTTTTATACACTTCTTTGTATTCATGTTCCCTCATTTTCCTGCACGCCTTTTTATGGCCTTTTTTTGTTTTTTGTTTTTTTACAGCATTAATCAATTTCATTTTCACTCTGGCAAGCAGAAAGCAGAGAGCCCGAAATTAAATGAAATTAAAAATGCATTTTCATAGCAGCAGCGGCAGCAGCAGCGGCAGCGGCAGCAGCCACCGTTTAGGCCATCGAGTGTATGGAATGAATGTGTAAGCCAACAAGTAAACAGAGTCCTGACCACAATTTCATGCCTCATCTCATCTCTCAGTGGGGGATTCCGCTCACACACACACACTCTCATCATCAGTAGGGTGAGGGGGGAGGTGGGGGGTGGATGGTGTAGAAACAATTTCATTTTATTTGCTTGCATATTTTAATTAACCCTAAAAGCCACACACACGCACACTCGAACACTCGAACACTCGGAGAGCTTGCAACAATTTGCTGAACAGCAGGATGGATGGATGCCTCAATGCTGCTGCTGCTGCTACAAAGGCTCTTAAGGCCTGTTAAATCCTTTTCTGCTCAATTGTTATTAGGTGTGATTTGTAAACACAATACGACTTCAGCTCTTGTATCTGTGCGAGTGGTTTCCTCTGTGTGCGTACAAGTATTTTCCACAAGATTTCCCATTCAAAATATTGCCTACTTTCAGGGGCTTCTCTCCCCTCTCTCTCTCTCTCTCACTCTGTTTGAAAATGGGGACGGACTCGTTAGGCTTCGAAACGGACGTGCTTAAAATTTCATAGACAACACACACACACACACAGATACATACATATGTACACGAACACACACAGAGACAGAGAGAGGCAGAGCCTGTATGCATGTTGATGTGTGTGTGTGTGTGTGTGTGTGTGTGTGTGTGCGTGTGTGCATATCCTTTATGGTTTTAATCCGCATGCCTGCGGCTGGCCGCAAGATCAACTGTTGGCAGAAGTGTGTCAACAAGGAGGCAAGGACCATGGGGCATGCAGTGGTAGCACAAGCAAATGGTCATAACGGGCTCCCACTCTCTCCCACTCTCTCCCACTCTCTCTCTCTCTCTCTCTCTTTCTGTTGTGCTAATAATCACGCTTTAAGTACGTGCGTCTGCTTGTGTATGCGTGTGCCTGTGCGTGTGCGTGTGTGAGAGAACAAATGGAATGCCCTAAAAGCCCCCTCTGCTGACCGCAGGACTCAGAAAATGAATATGTGAGCGTGAGAATGATTGAGGAAGTATGCGAGTGAATGAGTCAGTATGCGAGTAATTGATCTAGTATAAGAATGAGCATATTAGTAAGCGATAATGTATAAGAGTGAGTATACGAGCTATTAAGGTAGTATACGAGTAAATGAAGCAGTAAACTAGAGTGTATAAGAGTGAGTGCAAGCGATCCAAAGAGTGAATACTTCAAGTGAGTGAGTGACTGAATGTATTCCTTTCAGAGAGAATGTTCGACTGGCTCTTTCAACCAAAAACATTCTTTTCTCCACCGCCCCCTCAAAACCCGCAATTAAAAAGGATTGTTTTTCAAAAATCAAATTCGAATATCTATTTTATTTGTTTCAATTGCAATCAACTGAAGATGCCCCCAATTGCTGCAAGAGGACGGACCCAAGAGGCCCATACACGCAATTTGGTCAAGAATTAAAATATTTACATTGCCAAATGAACAATAATTGAATATATGGCAGGCAGTAGACAAAAATAATTGGGTAAACGGCAAGCAGCAGGCAGCAGGCAGCTGGCAGCTGGGAGCTGGCAGCAGAGGGTGCAAAGCAGAAAATCTATAGGAAATCGAATAGGGAATTTCAATGGGAATTTGAAATGGAATTTCACATTCAGGCAGGCGGCAGGCAGGGACTCTTCTGCCTTCAGTTATGCAAAATAACAATCAACAAAGCAACGGGATATCATCCACAAATATCAAAGTCATTTCCATGGGATGGCCCGATGGCCCATCGCCTTCTCATGACAGGACCTCCTCGTCTTATACATATAGCATAGAAGTATGGTATGTACATATGTATATTGTACATTTTCTGTACATATGTATCCATTGGGGCATGCATGGGAATCTCTGTGCGTCTGTCTGTAGCGGCAATCATTACTGAGGCAATGATGTGCATTTCATGAATTATATACACACGGAAAGATGATGCTTCCTGCTTCAAGGACTGCCCTGCCTGTGTGCTGCCACCACCTCCCAGGATCTGGGCAGCAGGGGAGACGAGGCGAGGCGAGGCGAGGGAAGGCAAGGCGGCACGGCTGGTTGGGCAATGCGTTGAGGTAAGTAATAAACTTATTGGCCCCACCGCACTATGGGGAATTTTGCCACTTTTTCTGGCCAAAACCCATTTTCAAAAAGTCGGTAAAATTATATATTTTTAACCGCTATGTACCAGAATAACATTAGTCTTCAATGTTATGTAGTCGAAATTTTAACAGAGCGAACCACTGTTAAGTTAACAGCTGTCAAAAACAGCTGCTTGCTACCGATGCACTATGGGGAATTTTGCCACATTTTGTGGCATTAATTAATAACTTCCAAACGAAACAATATTTTTTGATTGGGTTTTTTGATATGAGTTTGTAATAGCAACAGAAAGTAATTTTGAAAAAATGGGCGTGGTGGCCCTTTTTATACCCGGTACTAGAGAGTACCGACTTCATGAGCGCCTAGATCTCAAAGACTATAAAAGCTAGAGCAACACAATTTTGTATCCAGACTCCTGTCCTACCACACTGTTTCAAGTCTATTTCAAAATTTCGCCCCACCCCCTTCCGCCCACTCAAAAGACGAAAATCGGTGGCATGCACAATTTTAAAGTTACGAGAAAACTAAAAACGCAGAATCATAGGGAATGATTATATCTATCCAAGTGTTGAATCTGGATCAGATCGGATAATTAATATAGCCACAATGAAGAAAACCATTTAGAGAGGCAACGTTCCCTCTCTTTGAGCGCCTCGATCTGCGAGACTATAAACGCTAGATCAACCAAACTTTTTATCCAATATCCTGCCATATCCCATTATTACAAGTGTATTTCAAAATTTCACTCCGCCCTCTTCCGCCCACACAAAAGACGAAAATCTGTGGCATCCAAAAATTTAAATATTCGATAAAACTAAAAACGCGGAACCATTCAGAATGACCATATCTATCAGAGCCTTGAATCTGGATCAGATCGGATCATAATCATGGCCGCATGGGAAACAACTCTGAATTTGACAAACTTAGGTTAGGGCCTAAAATATCAAATTTCAGAGAAAGTGCGCAAAAGTGCACATTAATATGATATGCATTTAAAAGAGAATTGAAATCTCTACAATATGTATTAAATCTTATGGTTGGAATAGGTTGGACTCATTTTGTACGGCTCTTGAAAGACTAATATTTGTCACAAAATGATACCCGTAAACGATAACCAATTACAAGAAATATAAGGAGTATTTGTACAGTTCAAAAACAAGAATACATATTAAAAACCTCTTCGATTCGAATCCATTATAAAAATCGCACTTAAATTGGTCAGTTACTAACTTTTTAGCTCCTTCAACTTAGAGAAAAATTACTCGTTGTATGAAAACTTGCACATCGCACTATGGGGAATTTTGCCACTTTTTCTGGCCAAAACCCATTTTCAAAAAGTCGGTAAAATTATATATTTTTAACCGCTATGTACCAGAATAACATTAGTCTTCAATGTTATGTAGTCGAAATTTTAACAGAGCGAACCACTGTTA
>OZ018401.1:69583254-69649669 GCA_963969585.1 Drosophila helvetica | reverse complement strand
ATGGGGAATTTTGCCACTTTTTCTGGCCAAAACCCATTTTCAAAAAGTCGGTAAAATTATATATTTTTAACCGCTATGTACCAGAATAACATTAGTCTTCAATGTTATGTAGTCGAAATTTTAACAGAGCGAACCACTGTTAAGTTAACAGCTGTCAAAAACAGCTGCTTGCTACCGATGTGCAAGTTTTCATACAACGAGTAATTTTTCTCTAAGTTGAAGGAGCTAAAAAGTTAGTAACTGACCAATTTAAGTGCGATTTTTATAATGGATTCGAATCGAAGAGGTTTTTAATATGTATTTTTGTTTTTGAACTGTACAAATACTCCTTATATTTCTTGTAATTGGTTATCGTTTACGGGTATCATTTTGTGACAAATATTAGTCTTTCAAGAGCCGTACAAAATGAGTCCAACCTATTCCAACCATAAGATTTAATACATATTGTAGAGATTTCAATTCTCTTTTAAATGCATATCATATTAATGTGCACTTTTGCGCACTTTCTCTGAAATTTGATATTTTAGGCCCTAACCTAAGTTTGTCAAATTCAGAGTTGTTTCCCATGCGGCCATGATTATGATCCGATCTGATCCAGATTCAAGGCTCTGATAGATATGGTCATTCTGAATGGTTCCGCGTTTTTAGTTTTATCGAATATTTAAATTTTTGGATGCCACAGATTTTCGTCTTTTGTGTGGGCGGAAGAGGGCGGAGTGAAATTTTGAAATACACTTGTAATAATGGGATATGGCAGGATATTGGATAAAAAGTTTGGTTGATCTAGCGTTTATAGTCTCGCAGATCGAGGCGCTCAAAGAGAGGGAACGTTGCCTCTCTAAATGGTTTTCTTCATTGTGGCTATATTAATTATCCGATCTGATCCAGATTCAACACTTGGATAGATATAATCATTCCCTATGATTCTGCGTTTTTAGTTTTCTCGTAACTTTAAAATTGTGCATGCCACCGATTTTCGTCTTTTGAGTGGGCGGAAGGGGGTGGGGCGAAATTTTGAAATAGACTTGAAACAGTGTGGTAGGACAGGAGTCTGGATACAAAATTGTGTTGCTCTAGCTTTTATAGTCTTTGAGATCTAGGCGCTCATGAAGTCGGTACTCTCTAGTACCGGGTATAAAAAGGGCCACCACGCCCATTTTTTCAAAATTACTTTCTATTGCTATTACAAACTCATATCAAAAAACCCAATCAAAAAATATTGTTTCGTTTGGAAGTTATTAATTAATGCCACAAAATGTGGCAAAATTCCCCATAGTGCACCGTCTGCTCTGTCCTTTGATTGTCCTCCATATGTAGCATACAATATGGAACAGCATGGGGCAGGCGGCAGACCAGAGATGAGCGTAAATATCGAATAGCTATGGCAATGGACGAATTTTCACCTGATTTCCCCTATAAGATTGAGTTTATCAAAGCTGTACCTCGATATTTGACGGAGATTGAACATAATATGGAATATACTTGTATAATAATCACAAGTACTAACGCTTACATCCGCACATGCATTAAAATTATAGTTTTTCAGTCTGGAAAGGACGACCTCTCAAGGCTAACCAGCCTTGCCAACTATTCCAAGCAACTGATCGTCATCGATAGCTTCCACCCGTTTGAATCGATCATAAGCTCCCCTTCTGCTATCGATAGCTTCCAGCTGACCGTATCGATCGTAAGCTCACCTTCTCCCATCGCATAATTGGTCATCTCTGGCAGACTGCCCGGCGGGAGGGCAGCAGCCCAATAAATGACCACCCACCGGCCACTGGCGGGCATATCATGACGAGAGCCGGCAATGCCAACGGACGCTTCATCGTTAAACGTGGAACTGTTAAACAGATAATGAGCAACCACACCCACACTCCCCAGCATCATGCCACAGCAGTGCACCGCACTATACCCCAGGAGCAGACATAGCCAGACCAGACCAGACCACACCACACCACAGCAGCACCAGCAGCAGCAGGACATGGTTAGTGAGGATGGGGGCAGGGGTAGGGGGTAGCACTGACCAAAAGGCTTTTGTTATACACCCTCCCCCATCCGCACACGGCTTTTCATAACTGTATCAATGGTTCAACGATGATGATGCTGCTCCTTCGCCAGGAGCTGCTGCGTGCAGAGCGTACAGCATGATGATGATGACGATGATATTACGGAAACCAGACAACTGTCATGCTGAAATTCTGATGCATTGAAATATAATTATTGGGAAATGTGCGATTGTCGTTTGGGGTTTCCGTTTACGTGCCTGCCATTTCGCTATGTTGGATTATGCATGCATACAGATACAGATACAGGATACATGTGTGTATATATCGTTATCGATTTTGGTGTGTGTGTGTGTGTGGGTGTGTGGGTGTTGGATGCTGCTCATATGAACACACGCACACACACGCACACACGAAATAATAATTTATGCAAGCCCAATGACATAACAGTTGCAAGATTATTTCCATACATAATACATGTGGCACATACATATGTACACATGTATGCATGTATGTATGTATATGTGTATGCAAAGAGGTATATAATGAGGGCAGAAACTGCTGCAGCATTCAATTATCATATTAACCGAAACGACTAATTAACTAAAATGTTAGTTGCCCGCACAGCTCCAAAGCCGATCGGAACGCACCCTCAAAGGGATATTTAAATGAATGTACAACTCACCATTTCCTTAATAATTCTCGAATTGTCTCCAATCTCTTCCGTGCTATTACCCTCTGCCACCTGCCCTTCTCACCCGCACGACGATTCCGAGACTACGACGACGACGCCCGACGAGACACAAGTGTAAAGGGATCGGTACACTTCCCCAGAATTCGCAGAAACAAATTATTTTTGATTTTAGCTTCTTAGATTTTCTTCAACGATCAGTTTTTTTAACCAAACGATTTTCACCCTCTTTCTAAAATGTTAGCTCACACACACCCACACATATGTAAATCGAATTCCAATGATAGAGATTCCAATAAGAGCACTCATTTGGAGGGAACACTCACAAACGTGAACGAGAGAGTGGTAACGTTTCCAGGATTTGGAATGCCTCACCTCGTGCTTGGAAGCTTGGAAGCGCTCTCTATTTCTTTCTGCTCCTCTTCTTCGCTGTGGCTATGAAATGATGGGAAAAGAGAGGAGAGCAAATTAACAAGTCGCTTTACTCGTGCCCAAATGAAACAATTTAAAGCACGAGTGAAGAAGCCTAACGGAATCGTGGTTGCTGCAGTATTTGGCTTGATTTCATACATATATAAATATGTATGTTTGGATATAATAAACCAGATGCACTGCGTTTGCACATATTTTCGCACATTTACCATCACGATCAGCCATTCTGCTAAAATTATTCTTGGACCCAACCCCGCACTGGACACTCGCACTTTTTCTTGCACTTAATACACAAGTTTTGCCAGTACTTGGTTTTGAATAACAGGCTACACTTCGCACTAATTACGCGACCTTTTTTTAAAGGTTTTCCACTATTTTCCCGGCTTACACGGCCCGAAACGCGGAGCTGACATGTGACTTGACGAAGGAGCAGGTGGAACAATGGAAGCTGGGAGAGCGGAACAGATGCAGATGCGTACGTGACTTAGGTGCACGCTCATTCCAGGCTCTCCCTCTACTTATCTTTCTAATTGTGTGCTGATTTGACATTCGGTTCGGCTCGTGCTCTTCTCCCTCTCCTACTAAAAGGGAGATCGCATGCGTGCGAGCAGGGGGAGTATTCTGAAGGTGTGAGTGAAATGCGTAGATGCGTTGGCCCGCTTAGTGTTCGCTCTATCCTCACTCTCCTGCTCGTTTTGGCATCGCCCCCTCTCCAAATGCAACTAACGTTTCTGCACTTTTTCCCCTTCCACACATAGTGCAAAAGGAGAACGAACGTTTCTGCTCTTCGTCTTCTCCCCCCTCCTATGTGACATAATTCAATGTAAAAATCGTAGAAGTTTCTATATTTCAGGTGCTATTAATAAGGCATAGGTTCATGGAAATGGAACCGAAAAACGTTTGGCTTTGATTTTCTTCCTCCAGAAATATAATTTGTATATTGGCGGCGATCATCGATACACATCAGTGCTGACAGTGCTGACAGCTAGTGCAGTGTTGCAAAGGATGAGAATTGCGGCGCGAAAAGTCATCAAATTCAAAGTCGGGTTGCGAATTATCCGAACAATAAACAAAAAACTGATGCTAAAAAAAGGTTTCCCGATCTTTTATGTACCTGGGGAGCACATAAATATTCGAACCTTATCCAGCTGCAAAAGCTATCGATGAAGCCCGCCAAGGAAAAAGATTTTAGATATTATATACATAAATTAGCTGTAAGTGTATTTTATGACATTTAATTTATTTTCATTTCATATTATTAACGAAAAAATGTACATAAAAACGTTTCTGCTTTGGTTTAACTTCACTTCCCTTCTCACCTTCTTCCCCCCCTCCACATAATTATACATAATTTGACTTTTTCCTATGGTTTTCCGTTTGGTTCTCTCTGACCCATGCACACACCCGTATTTATTTGATGAGAAGCCTGGCTATATATCAAAATACTGTTGGGACAATCCTTGGGAGTTCTTGGAATATCTGTTTGTACAGGGTAAAATTCTTTTATACATTTTCGTGTCTCGTGTCCGGAATGGGGATTCAACATTCATTCACCTAATTATCTTCCTTCATCTCGTAGCCAACAAATTCGCTCTAAATATGTTATTTTTTGTGTGTGTTAATTATGCATTAAAAATTAGCCCTTTGCTTATAAATATATTCTCCTTTCTTTCTGGTTTTTTTACTTGTATTTGTTATTGTAGAAGCAGCCTGTAGACGGTTCGTGAGACGCAAGAAGTGCAGTTTCTGTTCATATTTTTGATTTTGTTCAGTTTTCAGTTTCATTTATAGCTTTATCGCTTTTACAATAATATTGTTGGACAATTTACAGAAGAGATGCTACATATTGTATATATGGAATACAAGTACAAAAAAAAGTCCATTGCACACACACACACGCACACACGATTGGCGCTTCGTGCGGGCTACAATCATTAATTGTCTATAGGGTTTTAATGCGCTCTCTTGCTGTGGTTGGTTTTTGGTTTTTGTTTTTTTTCGCTACTTAAGATTATTGTACAAGCAATCAAAAATCAATTCGAATCAAAGGGAATACAACAGATAAATTCAAATATAAAAATGATCCTCGAAACTCTAGTGTTCCTTCTTCTACTGGTACTCATCGTCGCTGCTTAGCAGCATGGTCTTCTCATTGTAGTTCTGGCTAATCGTTGCCACACGCTGTCCGCCCGGTGCGAATTTCCTTTGGTTTCCCAGCGTCTTGGAGGCCAGTGGTCCACTGGCCACTGCATTGTAGCCACCGCTGGTCGGCTGCTGCTGCTGTGAGGCGTCCTGCATTGCTCCGCCGCCGCCAGAGTTTGGATCGTCGGGATCGTAGCTGCTGACGCGTATGCCACGCGAGTTCTTGCCACCTGAGGTCAGAGGGGTTAGGGAGCTCTTAATCATAGGCTACATATGTATATATATTTCTATGTATGTATGTATATACAAGAAGAATCATATCATTCGAATCGAGAGAAACATGCAGCAGGCAGAAAACAAGGCAAAAGTCAAGCTTATTTGTACATTTATTTTCTAGATATTTTATACAGTTCGATTTAAAGATTTAAACATTTACAAAGAAACACGAAATATATAGACGAAAGCACGACAAGAGCTTAGGATTTGAGGTCTATCACAAAACGGGGGGCGGAAAAACAAAGATAAACTAAAAGAAAACTCTGGTGTTGTTTTTTGTTTTGTTTTTTTTTTGGTATCTTTTGAGCGAAAAGTAAATGCTGCCTGAAGGGGTTTCGGGAAACGGAATCTACTGCCATACAGTATATGTAGTATAATAAAATCATTTGTTTAAGAATATGTATAATATTTTACAATATTATTGTTGCTTTTTGTTGTATGTATATCAGAAGGTCGTTTAAACGTATTTGCTAACATTTAAATAATTTGTTTAAAAAAATGCTTAAATTTAAGAGTTTTTAAAAATAAGAAATACAAAAAAGTACACAGACGGGGCACGAACACAAAACAAAATAGAATGGTTAGAAGAGGTGGGGGGTTGGGGTGTGGGATGGGGGCTGGGGTCATCCCTAAGGCATTTTCTGTTGCAGCTTTCAGCATTTGATTGTGTGTTTTAGTAAGTAACTAGGCCTAGTACGTATCTCTCTCTTTCTCTCTCTCTTTCATCATCTGTAAGGCAACTGCAGTGGAGGGTCATAAGCTATAAGTACAGTTTTTGTTTTGCATTTTGCTTCATTTCGTATTGCGTCCGTTTTTAGAGTTTTTTTTCATTTTTTGGTAGCGAGCATCGCTAGAGTTTTGCTTTTGCTTAATTTCGTATATATTTTAGAGCTTTTCGTAACGCTGCGCCGAGGTTACTTCTGCAAAAGATAAGAAAAAACAAGAAAAAAAGAAACAAAATAGTGAAAAAACATAACGCAAATGGAGGGAAGAATGTCAGGCAAACGAAACACAGAACACATAAATAAAGATAAGATATAGAAGAGTAGAAGAGAGGCAGGCAGGCATATAAACGAGCACACCACACATAACCAGTGAAAAACAAAAAGAAAGGAGAAAGTGGGGCGGCCTCAAAACGAACCTGAACTGTATTGCGTGTACTGCTGATATTGCGGATGGAAATTGTGTATAGCATCTGTCATAATATCCTTGGGATTCATGGTTTCCTGCCCACACAAAGAAATCATTTGAAATTAATTGAAATTGGGAAATTTGATATTTCGAATCATACCTTTAGACTGCTAGAAATCGACTGCATGGTGACAGAACGTCCATGGCCATCGCTAATGCAGCTGCGTGCATATACCTAAAACGATTCAAAAGGAAGAACAAATTAAATATTATACAAGTAGAAATTTCACATTTTACACGTTCTGTGACGCTGTTATCGCGCTCTTATCGGTGGGGCCACATACCTGATAGGGGAACGCATAGCGCAGCGCAATCGCAGCAAAAAGCATTTCAATGCATATGAAAAAGTTCTGATAGCCGGCGGAAACCGTGCCCGCCTCCGTGGCCACAGTGCCCGCACTGTCCACAATGGGCGAGATCACATTGGCCTTCTCCAGTATGGCCAGGCCCACGCCCTGCCAGAACGACAAGAATATCACCGACTTGATGGTGCAGAACTTCAAGACGGGCTCGAATGGAGTCAAAAGATCACGTGTGGCAAAGTAGAACAAATACAGTCCATACAGGGCGAGCGATACGGAAATGTTGTAGATGATTGTGATGTAAATATAACCACCATCGGCACTGAAAGACAGGAGAAAGAGCGTTAATAGTGGCGTCTCTTTTCTTTTGGTGCTGCTGCCGTACCTCCAATCACCATCATGATAATGCCCGAAGGCCTGCAGAAATATGATGATAAATGCCACCAGTGGCTTTACCAAACAGAATTGCAGCGTGGCCTGCTTGCAGAAGCGCAAGAAGCCAATCGTATAGGTCTTGCCCTTCAGGCAGCAGGTGCCATACAAGCAAGAGGTCTTGATGGGTTTACCACGTATCTCCGACATGATATTACCCTCGCCACCGAGGTATTCATAGCACAGCGACAAGAAGTTGTAGATGACAAAGGCTGTAGCAGGAACAAAGGATACAAAAGATTAGCTTTAACGGGAACAGGCGGCGGCACTCTGCAGGATTACTGACCTTCATAGCAATCTCTTACTGTGAAAAAGTATATGTAGACATTATCCGAATTGAAGAACAGCAAACTGATCCACGAGTATGTCGCGTAAATGGGCACAATAAACAGTATGCGTACAATCCAGCGCTGCTCTTGAGGATTTGTATACCAGCGCAAATGCTGATAGATCTGGTGTGGTGCGGAAGGAAAGGAAGCAGGTAAATATTAGCCAAAGGTATCGGGGATATATATATCTCATCGAGCACTTACCTGTTGACAGGTGATGAATAGTGCGGCCCATACACACACACCAGCTAGCACCTGGGCGGTCTTCGTTTGCAGGAATATACCATCGCCCACGTGGAGCAGTGGCTCGAGGGGTGCACTCATTGGATCCTTCACCTGGACAACGTAATTGGTATTGGGTTTCGCTGTGGTTGTTATTGTTGTTGTTGTTGTCACTGTTGAGTTGCTAGCAGCCAAGCTGCTGCTGGCATTTAGAGCCGCCTCAATGAGACTGGCGGCGGTTGTGCTCATGCTGGAAATACAGGAGACAATTTTATGGTGAGTTGCGTAGCGGTTATTTCCAGATAAATTACAGCCAAAATGTACTCTAAATATGATTAGGGCTAGGCAGATTAGACAGCTCGAGCAAGGCAGCCACTGTTTACATTCTCGTTTCGACTTTCACACGAACACCGCTTCGAAGCGACGACGACGTCAGGCCAGACACTGGCTGTGTGGCAGGCACGCCATGGCAACCATCAAGAGAACTTGCAACAATGTTTGTGGACGAATTGGGTCAACGACTAAAAACGAAATAGAGAATGTGGAGCAGAAAAGCAGCGACAGCAGAGCAGAGCCGAGCAGAGCAGAGCAGAAAGGGTGGTAAGGGTGGTTTGGGTGGTTGGCTTGGATGGGCGCGCATTAGATCATCACGCAATCCAATATTAATAATGGACTTTGGGACGAACAGAAAAAGTTATGCCACCTGTCTCAGGGTCACTCCCAGGCGCTCCAAATCGATTGGCACAGCATGGGCAAAACAATCAATAAATAAGCATGAAATAACCATTATATATTCACGATTGAAGCATCGAATCGATGCACTCGGCGAGAGGAGGGTTCATTCAACTGGAATCTTTGGGTGGGAGTTCTGGTATGGTATGGTATACATAAATGTGGTCCGAAATCCATGGAAAGCTTTTCTGGGGAGATAGCAAGATCACTGTGAAGTTAATGAGGCGTACAGAAATAGCTTCAGAGTCCATTAAAATGATTGGAGTGAGGCAGAAGAGAAGAAAAACACTTGAAACGGCACATGTGCGATTGCAGCATGCAGGAAAACAGATGGTAGTGCTGTAAAACATCACAAATAACCCTAAAGGAAGGTTGTAAAAGACAATGGGCATATGTAAACAACAGTAAAAATAATGACAGCATCTTTGTTTAGAGGTAAAAGTAACGAAAAACACTTGAAATGCCAATAAAAAAGACTGGGAAGAACGCCAATGCCAATAGTTAGTGTTGGATAGCGTCACAAAACAAGCTGAGAAAAAGTTAGTGCATTCATTGAATAAAAAGGTGCAACGACAGTATAAGATAGCCATGCAGAATATTCGGGGCAGCTCTTTGATTACCAGAGAGTTACTCTCGGAAAGTTACAGATTTAAAACCATGCCACGGGGCAGGAAAGCCGTAAATGTGGTGTGGGTGAAGTATCAGAGCCAGTATTGTGTAGCTTGATTCAGCTTAAAGCACGTGGCCAGACATGAAATATGACTTTACAACAAGAAACGAGACACTACAGCTACAAGAAACGCGAAACTACCAAACGCCAACTCCTTTTTATTTATTTAGGGTCTCCTTCATTGAGACATAAAGCTGATTTGTTTGTTGAGAGATCATAGGAGAATCCAAGCGGGAATGGATCCACACGTCTAGGCCGAAGCCGAGGAACCGCCGGAAACGTTGGAGCGGCTTAGGGAGAGCGAACGACGACGCTTCTCCGACAGGCGCTGAGCCTTCGACTGCTTCTTGCGAATAGCCAACATTTGGGCATACTCGGCGGCCTTGGCCTTTTCGTTGGCCTTGCGCTGCTTGCGCTCGGCCAAGAAGTGGCGCCGGCGCTGCAACTTAGCGGGCGTGATCAGACGCTGTATCTTGGGGGCCTTGGAGGTGGCCTTCATCGTTCCCTTGGCCGGCAGCTGGCGACGCACCACAAAGCGACGAACATCATCCTCCTTGGACAGATTGAACAACTTGCGAATCTTGCTGGCACGCTTGGGACCCATGCGACGTGGATAGCTGGTGTCCGTGAGTCCGGGAATGTCGTTTTCGCCCTTGGTGACGACCACCAAAGCCAGCACCGAGATGTTCGAGTTGACGATGCAGCCGCGCACCGACTTGCGCTTGCGCTCGCCATCGCGACGAGGACGATAGCACGGCTGGCCATCCTTCAGCAGCAGACGAACACGATGCGAGGCCAAAACGCCCTGCATCATGGGGAAGCCCTGCTTGTCGTTGCCCCCGGTGATGCGCAGTACATAGCCCGTCCACTCGGGGCCAAGGGGATCGGCCTGAATCAAAGCGCCCATGCGCTTCTCGTAGAAAATGCGCACCTTGTGTTCATCGTTTATCACAACGAGCTTCTGGGTGCCCCTCACAGGATACGAAATGTTCAACTTCATCTCGATTTAGGCTTTTTCTTGATGCTGAATGATCGGAAAAGAGCAGAGTAGATGCTGTGAAAACTTGTGCTTAAATATTTGCGAGAATGATGCGACGATTTCCATAAAATGTTTAATCAACACTGGCTTCTACATTTCTACATGGGATGGCTACTACTCAACACTGGTTATGCTACTTTTACTGTTAATGGCAACTGTTTTCTACAGGGATTGGAACTGTATTCTATGGGGATTTCTACTGT
This sequence comes from Drosophila helvetica, assembly GCA_963969585.1. Lineage (NCBI taxonomy): Eukaryota > Metazoa > Arthropoda > Insecta > Diptera > Drosophilidae > Drosophila > Drosophila helvetica. The sequence continues at coordinate 69,639,002 of OZ018401.1, read as the reverse complement.
TTTCTACAGGGATTAGAACTGTATTCTATGGGAATATATTTCTACTGTTTTCTACAGGGAATTCAACAACAAATATCCAATCACAACGATTGTTTCTACAGGGAAGACAGGGTTTTCAACAATATACGTTCAAAATCACTTCAATTACTACTCCAGATAACGCGTACATAAGTCACGGACATGAGTCACGAACTCGGGGCAACGCTGAATCCCAATCATGATGATGGGTTTTCAGGCGCACACACAAAAGGCGATAAACGAATGAATTTGCGTACAAATCTCGCGACACTCGAGGCCACAGAAGCCACCACACTGCACAAAAGCAGAACCAACAACAAGTTGCTGCCGTCGAAGATACACAGAAATTGGCAGATGGGCGATGGGCGCAGAGACGGGACGGCGCTCCACTCCACACCACACAGCACACACCACACTCTCCACACACCAAAGTCTCCATAAAACGAACCCAAAAAGAGGGAGCAAGAAAGACAAACAGACATTGTGGCATATGTATATTGAATAATGCGAGAGGGAAGTCGCAAAACGAAGTTTAAAAATCAGTCAGTGCTAATTACATATTTGTACAGCTGTGAGGAGAGACAGAGAGAGGTGGAGGGGGAGACTGAGTGCGCCTTGTGGGGCTTCAGCTTCAGTTTCAGCGCCACTTAAATTGATTTTCAAAGCTGTCAAAATATTGGTAAAACGAAGACTCGAAATGCCAGCCATATGCGACCTTTGTGGGAGAGTCCCCCGAAGAGGAGCTTATCAACCCCCCCCCCACAACCACACACACACACGCACACACACTCACGCTCACGGGCAGTGCTCTGTGGCTGCTACACAGATACACCACCTGTCTTATCAATGCGAAAATTATTTCAAATAACAACACACATTCAAAATCTCTGGAAACTGAATCCCGTTTCTGTAATTTCGTCATCGAAATTGGTTATTTATACCCAAAAAAAAAAAACCCGACATTTCAGGGAAAACAACTTTTTCACACACTCACATGCATTCGAACACACGCACACACACACACACGGAACTGTTGTTTGCACAGCAGCAGAAATTAATTAAATTTACATTACCTTTTTCAAAAAACAACTCTCCACGATTGGCGCTGGCGCTTGCGTTTTTCCCAGTGCAAAAATTCCTTTTAATTTTCGCTTTGCTTCAGTTTTGTGCGTGCACTCTTTTCTATCGCAATTCTTGGAGTTTTTTTTGCGCGTCGCCCACTGACGTCGACGTTTATGTGTGTGCGGACTGCGTCTGGAAAAGCAATCGTTTTGCCCGAAAACGAAAGCGAAAACCAAGGCAAATATTTAATACGTGATTAGTGCACTCGTTGCAAGGTCTTCACACAATTTTTGTAATTATTTATGCAGTTCAAGTGTGTGAAAACATTTGATGAAAGCAGGAGCAAAATAAATGGAAATTACGCACGATATGCATTAGAGGCGGTGCAAAACCATCGATGTAAGTATCGATGGCTCGCCTTGGGCCCACTATCGATAGGATTTCAGCTTATCGCACAAAAGTATCGAGGTCTTTGCAACCCTGTGTATCGGTATATATCAAAATATACATCGAAAAATAGCCACTCGTGGTCGCCATGTTTTTTCTATCACTGTCACAATTCAGAAATTACAGCATTTTGGCTGTGGGAAATTCTCGATTTCACTTTGAATAAGCATTAGAAATTAACCGAATAAATATATAGCGATTCCAGCAAAACCGAACCCTAACTGTCTTTGTGCATTGGCCCCTTCGAATAAGTTGCGTATTTGTATGGTTTCCCATTTGGTGTGAGGTGAGTAAAAGTTCATTGAATAAATCGTACTCGTACGGCGCCCAGCCCACAACAGGAGCACCCCAACGACCAGGGCGCCTAATATCAGAGTCGCTGATCCAAACAAAAACCGTGTAGTTAGTGAAAGAAAACCCAAAAATCCATTCAAGTGAAAAGTAGTGCAAATGCGCAGACCACAGCAGCCCCCCGCTATTGATTTTTTTCATTCTTGCATAGTATAACGTGTTGTGTTTATTAGGAAACTCTCTTGATGCTTAAGTTAAGGTACAGTTTGTAGACCCGAATATATATATGTAGTCTGTGCTTAATACTTTAGGCCGCGCGATCGCAGCGTGTTCGGACGATTCGGGCCGCCACCGCCTCCAAAGATGCCAGAGCGGAAGCTGGGCGCCTGCTGAGGCGTCGAGCCTAGCGGTGGCAAAGGTGAGACCGGTCCCCGACTGATGCCCAGGCCATTGTTGCGCAGCCTGGGCGCCACATAGGGCCGCTGGCTGGTGGAGATCCCATTGCCGACTGCCGGAAGAGGCGGCAGTATTCCACCATTTGGCTGCTGGGGCTGCGGCTGCGGCTGCTGCTGAAACGGAGGCTGCGTCTGTGGCTGAGGAGGAGGATTGCCCACGGGCGGCACAATTGAGTTGACCGAGGAGTAATTAGGCGGTTGTTGAGGTTGAGGCTGAGGCTGAGCCTGCTGCCCCTGCGGCTGTTGAGGCTGTGGCGGAATCTGCGTCTTCTTCGTGATCGATGGTGCCAAGTAGGGATGATTGCCGCCTCCGGTGCCACTGCTATTGCTCTTCGGTATGTCGTAGGTGCGTCCAGAGGGCGTCGTCACCTGGTAGCTATTACCCGCGGGCGGGGGACCGCATGGCTTGGAGTAGTCGTAGCCATTGGGCACTGCCTGGACATAGTTATCAAAGTACTGCGTCACCTGGTGCATGGGCGTCGAGTAGTTGACGGCTATTAGGGACTCGCGCGTCTTCAGGCGACTCTCCATGGAGGCGCGTGCCTGGGCCGCCTGCAGACGTAGGATATTCGCCTGCTTAATGTGTGGCAGCAGCTCGGCATCGCCCTTGATCTTCTCCACCACTGCCTCATCGCTGTCACTGTTGCTGGTGCTAGCTCTACCGCTACCGCTACCGCTGCTACTGCCACTGCCACTGTTCTCGCTGTGCTCGCTGATGGTCTTCTTGGTGGTCGTCTCCTCTACGGGCTTGGGCTTTGGCTTGGGCTTGGCCTCCGCGTCCAGTTCCTTCTTCGGCTCGTCGGGCTTCTTGCGATTCACAAATTCGAACAAATCGTCTATATCGGGGACATCGGGCAGGGACCCGTAGGAGTCAAAGTTATCACGAAATGCACTCGCCCAATCCTCGTTCTGATGCAGTGACGGATCGATCGCCAGCTTCTGCTGCTGCTGCTTCTGCACTTCACCACCGACGCCACCCACATTCTTGATCACGGTGATGGTCTTGACGCGTGTCCCCTCCTTGGAATCGATATTGGTGGCCGCATAGCTTAAGCTAAGGTCCCGCTTTGCCGGCTGCGGATGCTCCAGCCCCACATCACCGCCTGCCCTCTGCTGCTGCAAGAGTGTGTGCGGGTATTTAATGCTGATTATGGTGGTTCCATGGACGCCAACAAGCATTAGAAGGCCCAAAGCGGCCATTGTCTGAAAGCAGGGAACCTGTACCATCATTATTTTTGAGTTTTCCATGTGAAAAATAGATGATTTCTTTTTTTTTTGTTTGTTGGCAATTTGAATCGATCTTTGGGTTTAGTAAGGCCCTAGAGAGATTGGGGGTTGGATTAATGTTATTTTAGGAGTTTTAGCCTTGATTCTCATGCGATACTTTAGTTTTTCAGTCGTAAAGACCTCTAGAGATTATACGATAATAAAATAGTGGATCTCTTTACTGGATATGTGTCCAATGAAGCGGAAATCGTTGCATTTAAAGCATTATAGGTATTATGGGTACTTTTTTTTTTGTCATTAGCATAGATCTCTGGGTTAGTAAGGCCCTTGAGTTGTTCCACAAACATTACAGACTTCTATCTTATATTTGCTATTATATTATGTTATATTTCCTTGCCTAATGGAGTTCAGTTTTCATCTAATATTGTTTTAAATTGTGTATTACAGAGGAAGTGTAAATGATAAGGAGAGTGTGGAATATATAAGCACATGTATAAAGAACTATAAAAGGGTTTATCAACTGAATGATTGATTGTGGCGGACATTTATTACAAGAACTGAAGATTAAGTGCAAATCGAATAGGAAATCGAACAGTAAGTTGCTTTTCATTAACCCAACAAAAAAATATAGTGATTTGCTCAAAGAATCGCTTTGAAAAGGGAGGGTAAATCACAGATTGATAAAAAAAAGAAAAGAAAAAAGTCACAGTCCATAGTTTTAGGCACACATCGATCGGATCCGTCGATCAATCACTCACTGTGCGGATTCTCATTGCTTTAATCCTCAACGATGCATGCGATCGGTCAATCGATGCGATCTACGATTCAATCAATTCACTGATCACAGAGCTACTGGCGATGACGAGATGATCAACACCGACTTCGGTGACGGTTACGCGGTCAGTTCGTTGGTGTTACTGCCAGGCCACATGGCCAACAATGCTTTTTATATAGCCAAGCGGAAGGAGTCGCCGCCGACTCCCGTCGAAGAGTGGTGAAGTGGAGTTTTGGGTTTCCTGAAGCGCCGCGCTAATAGACGACCGCAGCAGCAGCACCCCGACTCCTAATGTCTTTGACATCGAAACACTGACAAAACCGATCTTTTCGGATCGGATCGGATCAGGCTTCATGCGCTGCTCCTCCTGCTGTCTCCTGTCTGCTGTCTGCCGTCTACCGTCTGCTGGCTCTGTGTTTGTGTTTTGGGTCGATCGAGTATCGAGTCTTTAGCTGCAATTGAATTAAAGCTGCATTATGGCTTTCCCATTACGAACCAACCCACTACGAAAAAAACAACAACGATCAACGGGTTATTCGTGGCATTTCTTTTTCGGGAAAGCAGTTTGCATGGTGTCCGTCCCCCGGTTCAGCTAATTGAGTGCGTCTCTTAATGAGGAAATCGAAGCCGCCTAATGATCATAGAGGAATGATCATGGTGGATCATTCAATGGGGGAGTACCAATTGGTAGGGACAACTCCGTCTTCCATCTTCCTCTCTCGTCTCTGTGGAAGATCATGTGCGAAGGTCACCCGCCACCGCCACCGCCGTCTCCTGGGTAAGTGAGCCACAGACCCATTCAGATCTTTCTCGAGTGGAGTTTTTTTTTGGTTTGGCCTGGCCTGGGAAAACGACTCTCGCAGCTGATTGGAAAAACTGGTCTCGTCTTATGCAATACCCTAAACAGATACCTGGCCCCAGACCGTAGATTGTCATGAGAAAATGCGAGCTCAGTCGCGAACGGTGTATCGCGAAATGTGTGCGAGCGAATCGAGCGATAAATATCAGTAGCAAAGAGGCTTTTCCACTCAGGAAGTCCCCGTATAGTCACAAGCAAAGATTTGCTAATGTCGGAAATGAAGAATTGCATGCAATGCTAATGATCGGCATAGAGATCTATGGGATCTCTAAAGACGCAGCTCAGACCTGGGGGTATTCTTTGAGCTGTTCGAGGGGTATGGATCCATGGCCTGACGCTTTGAAGGGAGGGTAGCTCTATTCTGGAAAATGGTAATTAAAGAATATAGGTGTATTTTTGAAGGAAAAGTTAACTTTCCAGGAAGGAAATCTGAGGATTCTGATCAAAAGTCTGGCTAAAGAAAATAAAAAAAAAAGATTGAATAACCGATATATTTATATGATATCAATAGAAGGATATATATTTACGATTACCTCTGGCCTGACGCTTTCAGTTAGTGGGAAAATAAGAACACCATTATTTTCGGGATTGACTAATTAATTAATTAAATTAATTGACTAAAATATAGGAAGGAAAACTAACGATTAGAGGTGGAGAACATTGTTTCATCTCTGACATTTTGCTTCTATTCAACGGAACCGTACATAATGTAGAAACCGATTTAGGTGTTAGAGAACTCGATTATTTTACTGCCTGACGCTATAGTTTAAGGGGAAATATTAAAACATTTTGCAACAAAATATGAATGTATTTCCAGTGGGAAAAGGAAATGAATTGGTGAATGTGTGGAAACCCTTTCAACATTTTATTAAACATCTTGCAAAGATATTGATATATGTATGTATGCCTATAATAGATCATAAAACGGTCTGTAATTTCATTGCCTGACGCTATTATTTAATGGAACCTGTTTGGGGGAAATTCTTAAAAATGCTAATCAAAGTTATAGTCGTTTGTTGGAAATCGAACGTTTTCGTGGTGTATATTGGTAATAAAACATTTTTTTAGTCGATAGATTCGTTTGGAATCTCTAAAATCCATTCGGTAATAAATTTCTTTTAAGCTATTACTACTAACCAGATCGATCGCATATTTAGGCGTAAAAAGTGTATTCAATTTTTCGTTGGGGTCTAGTCAGTCCATGACAATATTTGGGGAAAAGTGTGCTTTTTAAATGCTGTGTCACAAAAAAAAAACCATTCAATTGAAATTGAAATTCAAATAAATACAAGGCGAATCAAGCATCGGGAGTAACAGTACGATTATTAATATTTAGCAAAAGAAGTTTCTCGAAGTTGTTCAATTTGTTTGTCACAATATCCACATGTCTTCCATTCTTCTTGCAGACCCAATCTTACGATTATTGAAAGGAGTCCGTTCCCAATGGACCCCTGAAGCCATTATCGAGAGCTGCGATTAATCGATGGAGAAGTCTCTCACAGAGCACACAGCGAAGGATCATTGATAGTCGGATAGTAGGATCAGAGATACGTCTGTCTCTATCCCTGTCCAACTCTCGGTGAAAAGAAAGAAATAAATTTCAAATTGCAAGTTATTTGATTGATCAAGATGAGTGTGATTATTCGGTTACAAAATCTGCCGTGGACGGCTAATGCCCGCGACATACGAAATTTCTTCACGGGCCTCTCGATACCAGAGGGCGGTGTCCACATAATTGGAGGCGAGATGGGCGATGCTTTCATCGCTTTCAGGTAGTTAGCCCACACAACCAAAAAAAAAACAAAAAACACAAAAACGTAGTCCATTAAGTAGATATTTAAGTAGTACGGAGGCGCGTGCTCTCAGAGCTCCTGGAGGGCTCACGAGGGGGGTTCCAGTCCAGTGCCTGCCGTCTCTCCATACAAAAAACCGACAGTTCTTTGAGAATTCCTAGCCTCATTTGTTGCTTCTCTTTCTCCCTTTCTCTCTTTTTTTCCCCCCACCAAAACAAACATCTTTAGTACCGATGAGGATGCCAGATGCGCCATGCTGAAGGATCGCGAGAAGCTCATGGAGAGCCAGGTGCGCCTGCTGCTTTCATCGCGCGCTGAAATGCAAAAGGTCATCGAGACGGCACGCACACCAGTCGTTGCCCCGGCCCCGGCACCAGTGCCTGTGCCCGTGCCCGTACCCATGCCAGTCCCCGTGGCAGCACCACAGCCACCGATCATTGGTGGCCTAAACAGTTTCCGGAGCCAGAGCCAGAGCAAGTCTGGGGTTCCCTCTTTTCTGTCCTACCAGCAGCAAGCCGGCATTGTCCTAGCGGAGGTTACAGGCGGCAGGCGCAGTCGTAGCCGTAGTCTCAGCCGATCCTCCAGCTCTAAGGACAGCGATTCTGAGCTGCAAGAGCGAACACGTGATCGAGACCGTGAACGTGAAAGGGAGCTTGAACGTGAACGGGAACGGGAGCTTGAACGTGAACGGGAGCGTGATCATGCTATCCGTAAGCGTCGCTTAGAGCGTGGCGATAGCAATGAGCGCGAGGTGAAGCTCCCATCAAGCGGCATGAGTGGTGTTGCTGGCGGTCTGTCGCCCTGGGCCAATCCCCCGCAGACGACTGCCGCCGTTAGTCTTCCGGGACTGGGCAGTCTTCAGGGCATGAGCATAGGAATGGGTCACGGCCTCGGCCTCGGCCTGGGCCTGGGCCTGGGCGTGCCACCCGTTCTGCCCTCGTTACAGAACTATACGACCAGCAATAACATAAAAAATAACTACAGTATGACCAGTGCCAATGGCCCGGCACCAGCCCCGGCCCCAGGACCGCCACTGGCCCCCGATGCACAGAAATTGATTGCCGCCCTGCAGGCGGCAGCCAGAGCAGCGTCCAACAGTCCTGCCCAAATGGAGGGACAGCAGCAACAGGTACAGGTCCAGGTCCAGAGGCAGCCGCAGGCGCAAGCGCAGGAGACCGTTGCGTTTGCCAATGTCAATCCGTATGCGCAGATCTATCCGCAGTTGTTTCAGCAGCAGCAGCAGGTGCTCCTCCAGCAACAGACGGCAGCCAAGCCATCGCCTTCCGTGGGCGGATCACCAGGTGGAGGAGGGGGCGGTCTCAGCCCTCGAGGCGGAGGCGGCGGCATGTCCTCGGCGGTGGCCAATACCTGCTATGTGAAGATCAGTGGCATGGGCCAGAGCATCTCCTACAGCGATCTGCGCAAGTACTTCCAGGGTCTCTATATACCGCACAATGGCATCAAGATCATGACTGTGAACGGCAGTCGCACTGGAGTAGCCTACATAGAGTTCTCGCGGGTGTCCAGTGCCCAGAAGGCGTTGCAGCGTAACAACACCATGCTCCGCGATCGCCTGGTGCAGATTGTGCCCATCGGCGATGAAGAATTCGAGCAGGCCGATGAGAAGTTTCGTACCCAGCAGCAGCATCTGCAACAGGATGTCGCTGGTCGCAATTCCAGCGATCGAGGTGGTGGCAGCGTGCCGCCCAGCTTCAATGTCCTTTATGTGGAGGATCTGCCGCAGCTGACCACCGAGCAGGACATCATGAAGATGTTCTCCGCCACATGCACCATTGTGGATATCCTACTGGCGCCGAGTCCAAACAATCGCCGCGAATTTGTGGCCTTTGTGCTGTTTGCACGCGAGAACGAGGCATTGTCGGCATTGGAGGACACTTCGCGGCATTACATAGGCTTCCGGCAGCTGCGAGTGCGCGCCAGCAGCCAGGCGGAGATGCTGCAGGCCAAGGAGAAGCAGCGTCGGGCCAACGAGCAGCTCTTGAAGGAAGAGGCCGACCAGCGGGAGGAGCTGCTCAAGGATCAGAAGAGGCGCCAGCAGATTCAGGCGCAGCTGCAGCAGCAACAGAAACAGCGCGAGGAGAGCGCCATGCAGGCCAGGTACAACAGCGATCCGCGGCGCCGCAATGCTGATGACAATCAAAATCGCGACCAGCAGCATCAACAACAGCAACAACAACTACAACAACAGCTGCAGCAGCAGAATCACATGCAACCGTTTGGCAACACTGGTCCAATAGCTAACGGTATGATGCCGTTCGTTGTCCAACAGCAGCTGCAGCAATTGCAGCAACAAAATAGCGGCCACAATTTTCCGTTCAACAATAACAACAACAACAGCAACAACAATATGGATAACCATAACCGAAATCTGAACCAAAATGGCGGAGGTGGAGGAGGACCCATGGAGGGATCGATTAATCGGAACCACAACGGCGGCGGTCCCTTTGGCATGCCCATGTCCCACCAGAATGAGTCCGGGCGTCCTCCACGCCAGGAGGACAATTTCGTGCGTGTTCATAACTGTGAATATGCCACCAGAGTCCACGATCTTGGGGAGCTCTTCTCCCAGGAGAATCTGCGCATCGAACACATCGAAATGCTGCTGAACGATCGCAATCAGAGCTCAGGTGAGTTTATTATCGAATTTGCCGATGGACCCAATGCCAAGCAGGCCATTCGGGAGTTCCACAATCGGCGATTCCGTGGCCGTGGTCTGCGGGTAGTGGCCATCACGCCGCAGGAGATTGCCGATCGCATGAACAAGCCGTTTATGGACTATTTACCCGGGGGCAATGGGCCACGGCAGAGCGACAATGGTGGCACCGGCGGACAGGTGTCTGCACAGCCTACGTCTAGGCGCCGTGGTCCCAGTCGCTTTGATAACCAGCAGCAACAACAACAGCAGCAGCCGCAGCAGGTGCCGCAGGAGCGGCAGCGGCAGGACGATGAGGATAGCGACAGCTCACAAAAGCAGCATTTCAATCCGTTCGCCAGGCCAGATCCTCCCATAATACCAAGTGGCGGTGGCGGTGGCGGCGGCGGCAGCGGAAGCCTGTCGCCAGCGTTGAATGTGTCCAACAGCAGCAGCTCTTCGATTCCCGACAAATTCAATCGTCCCGGCTGTGTGGTGGCCATGCGCAATGTCCCCTTCAAGGCTGAGCTGAAGGACATCCTACGCTTCTTCAGCGACTACAAGCTGAGTCCCGATGATATTATTCGTCGCTTCAACGACGATGGAAAGCCCACCGGAGATACCAGGGTCGCCTTCGAGTCGCCAGCCGAGGCGCGCTCGGCGTTCGAGTCGCGGCGTCGCAAGCAGATCTTCAGCCGCACTGTTCATCTAGATATTATATAGACGTTGACTGTTTGACTATCTAGTTATTGTAAATAGAAATATGTATAATTAAGAATTAAATATGTATAATTAGGACACTCACACCAAACACGAAATCCTCATATACAATGTATATATAAATATATGTAATTGTTTTAAATAAATCGAAATAAAACTATAATCCTAGGCGTAGTTCTGTAGTTGTATCACTTGCGACTTCTTCAGGGACTCGCGGCACAGCGGGCACTCGTCGCGCTCCTCCAGCCACTCCAGAATGCAGCTCCAGCAGAAGATGTGGCCGCAGGGCGTCAGGCTACAGTTGCTACGCGGCTCCAGGCAGAGTATGCACTGAGGGGCATCGTGATCCGAGGACTTGACACTTGATCCGCGCTGGAGGAAACGTTTACCCGTCTGCTTGAGCGACTCAAGCTGCTGACGCTTGTGCTCCCGCCAGGCATCCCAGCTGCTGATGGCCAGGGAGAAGCTCACCTGGAGGAATGTGATGACGCCCAGGATCTTGTAGCCGTACAGCGAGAACTCTGGCTGCAGCCAATGCCGGATGAGTACGTAGTTGATGCCAGTCGTGCGCTTGGACAGCTGGTACTTGCTGGAATTCAGGTAAAAGAGCGACTTATGCAGGGCCTTCACATAACTGGGCGACTGTTTCAGGCGATGGATGAGTTTCTTCAGCTGAAGCTTGGCTTCGGGGCGAATCTCCTCGTGATTGGCGATGTACAGGTCCAGCTTTTGCAGTAATCGTATAAACAGGGCGTCCCCACCAAACTCTAGTACAATGGCAAGAAGTTGCATCTACAAAAGAAGATTGTAAGTATATGAATTGTATGATAAGAACCACTTTCAAGACTTGCCAGTCGACTGGGTATCTGCTTGTAGTTGCCATCCACCTGTATGATGCCCGTGTATTCCTCGCCCAGTGTCTGAAGGTTGTTTACCGAGGCGAATCCGTGATAACTGAGCTCCGCCAGTAGTTTGCACATTTGATTGAATTTTATCCAATTTCGTGGCCCAGTGAGGCGCAGGACATCCGATATGTCCTCCGCCAGCTCGTTGGTATATCGAGCATCCTTTTGCACGGATCGCACGATTTCCGGCTGCCTGGCACGGGCATTTCGAAAGTCCATTGTTATCTGGTTATCTGGAATGTAGTAGGTTTCAACATCGTTTTGGTAGCAACGGCCGATCAAAGTGCAACATAGGGTGATCAGCTGTTCTCGCGGTCATCAAATTTTTCGATATTTTCCAGCTATCGGTTATGGTCATATGACACTAGATACTAACTGCATGCACTGGAAGCAAGAGAAATAAATGTAAACCAATTGTTGCACTTTTCAGGCGCAATTTTGCTGGCTAGCTGGCTGTGTTTGCTGAAAAAAAGAATTTTGTCACAGAAAGTGCCACAGTTCTACGATTAATAGCCGGGTGAACACCAATGTTGCGTCTTGTCAATCACGCTATCTCTCTCCTCGCAGCAACGTCTAATGTCATAAGGCTATCACCTCTATAAGGAATGCCTCAGGTTATCAACTTTTGGAATATTTTCGAACATTTACAGCATGTAGGCAGTGGACGTTCTGTAATATGCAATATTCCAGTGCTGATACAGCAGTTATTACCGTTTGCTGAATTAAGCAGTTTACAAAATTCAGCTGAGGTCATGATGGAGTGCGTGTTCTCTTCGAAAGCCATTTCCAAATGCCAGCAATTAGCCGGTTCACTGTATATGTATGTGTTTTTACTTCTACACAGTAGCCCCCCACAGACACACACCACTGATCTGATAAGTGGAGAATCACACGCGGCGGCCGTTAGTTTACAAACAAAGCTCGGCGAGTGTGGACTGGATCGAGTGCTGCCTGAATCGGATCCCGCCGAGAGATATAGAAAGAAGAAGCGCCCCCCCCGTGAGCATATGTAATTGCTTATCATTAAATATTATTAAACGGTATGGTTTGATCTAGGCCCCCAGCAAATTGAGGGTTTACGTAAGCAGCATTCATTAGAGCAGAGCGCGACATCAATCAAATGCGTCTGCTGGTGAAATACGCAAACAGGCTGCTGTGCCAGACTGCAGCACCGGCTGCTCCCACTGCCCTCCGCCAGAAGGCTTCGGCAGCAGCGGCAACCGGTTCCCTGAAACTGGCAACAAGTGTGCAAACTGAGCCGGATAGAGTCAACAAACAGGTGGGAGCAGCTCCATTTCAAATGGGGAATGAATCAGCTAATCCCCTATTTCATAGGACTCGCCGCTGACAGACACATTTGGGCGACACCACACCTACTTGCGGATTTCGCTCACGGAACGCTGCAACCTGCGCTGTAAGTTTCCAACCAACCCGTACCGCAACAGGTTCTGGGCCAATCGTTCGTTTATCAGCGACACGACACGACACCCATGATGATACGATAACAGTCCCAGGGCCCACTGGCCCACTCGGGCTCAAGTGGATACCTGGACTTAATTAAATGTTGTGGCGAAATTCACGGAGAACATGTGTTTCAGGTGACTACTGTATGCCCGCGGATGGAGTGCCCTTGCAGCCAAAGGCGAATCTACTGACCACCGAGGAAATACTCCGTCTGGCCCGCATCTTTGTGGAGCAGGGAGTGCGAAAGATACGGCTGACGGGCGGAGAACCCACTGTCCGGCGGGACATTGTCGATATAGTGGCAGAGATGAAGGCCTTGCCCCAGCTGGAGCATGTGGGCATCACCACAAACGGCCTGGTACTGACCCGTCTGTTGCTACCCCTGCAAAGGGCAGGGCTGGACTCGCTCAACATCAGTTTGGACACACTGAAGAAGGACCGCTTCGAGAAGATTACCCGGCGGAAGGGCTGGGAACGGGTCATTGCCGGCATCGATCTTGCCGTGCAGCTGGGCTACCGTCCGAAGGTTAACTGCGTACTGATGCGCAATTTCAACGAGGACGAAGTCTGCGACTTTGTGGAGTTCACTAGAGATCGGCCCGTGGACGTCAGATTCATCGAGTACATGCCCTTCTCCGGCAACAAATGGCACACAGACAGGCTGATCTCGTTCAAGGAGACGGTAGAGCTGATTCGCCGTCGATGGCCCGAATTCGAGGCATTGCCAAATGGTCCAAACGACACTTCCAAGGCTTTTGCCGTGCCAGGATTCAAGGGACAGGTGGGCTTCATCACCTCCATGACGGAGCATTTCTGTGGCTCCTGCAATCGGCTAAGGCTCACCGCAGACGGCAACATCAAGGTGTGTCTGTTCGGGAACAAGGAATTCTCGCTGCGGGACGCCATGAGGAGCGATGTGTCCGAGGAGGATCTGGTGGATCTGATCGGAGCCGCAGTGCGGCGCAAGAAACGACAGCATGCAGGTGAGCTTGAATGGAGTCCATCAGTGGAGTCACAGAAGAGTACTCACATTTTCAGCATTCTCCCCCAGGCATGCTGAACCTCTCGCAGATGGAGAATCGCCCGATGATACTCATAGGCGGCTAGCGGACACCAGTCTCCCATCGCCCATTGCAACTGCTGCACTGCTCCACCATCATCTTCATTCTCATCGTTCACAGCTGCTCCAGACAGCCCGCCACTCCAGCACCCTCAGCCACGTCAACGCCCAGGGCAAGGCCCAGATGGTGGATGTGGGCGAGAAGCCAACCAGCACGCGACTGGCCCGAGCAGAAGCCACCGTTATGGTGGGGGAGCGACTCACTCAGCTCATTGCTGCCAACGAGCTGGCCAAAGGCGATGTCCTGAGTGTGGCTCAGCTGGCCGGCATTCTAGGGGCCAAGCGGACATCCGAGCTGATCCCCCTGTGCCATAACATATCGCTGTCCTCGGTAAAGGTGAAGGCACAGCTCTTCCCCGACAAACAGTGCGTGCGGCTGGAGGCTTCTGTGCGCTGCTCCGGCCAGACGGGCGTCGAAATGGAGGCCCTAACAGCCGTCTCCATTGCGGCCCTCACTGTCTATGACATGTGCAAGGCCGTGTCCCACGACATCTGCATCACCAATATACGTCTGCTGAGCAAGTCCGGCGGCAAGCGGGACTACCAGCGCCGGGAGCAGTCCGGAGAAGCGTTCCAATAAAGCACTAGACGAGTTCATTCTGTTACAGAAGTGGTTTACTTTTGGGGCCGGTGTGTGGCTGTGTGGTGTGGTGTGTGGTGTGTTATGCGTGAATGAGAGATTTGGGATGTGAGTGGGCGTGTGAACTTCGCCTTACAGCTAAAAATTACATATAACATTAGAACTTCAGTATTCAATCCATGATCCGTGATCGGTTGAGTTATTGTTCGCAAATCTTGGCAGAGTTCATTTCATACATAGACACAATAAATACGCTGCGCAGGCTGGGTTCTCTGCTTGCTTGGGTCTCTAGTTGGAGACGAGAACGTTGCGGTTCTCAGACTTGCTGCCGCTGCTCTCCGCATCCGATTTACCACCTTCGGCGCCCAGGTGCTCGCCCCGGATTTTGATGTTGTGCTCCTCCTTGAATTTGTTTAGCTCCGTGCCCTTTTTGCTCAGATCCTCAGTGATTAACGTAATGGTCTGGGCAATGAAGTCCTGGTTCTCCACCAGCTGCGGCAGCACCTCCTTCACGGTCCGCTCACAAAGGACGCCGCCGATCAGGCGAAAGCATTTGCGGTCAGGATCGGCCAATTTCAGTGTTTCTATCACAGTTCTGGAACAAACAAAACACATTATTAGCATTATTATGTCTGATTGGTGGCTTACCAGTGACTCACTTGTGCTCCCTCAAGTCCATTTCCAGGGTGTTCAGGTTGTTGGCCAAATTTCGCTGGTCGTTCCGCAGCTGTTGAAATTGGGCCACAATTGCCTCCTGGCTGGGCGCTGGTTTCGTTGATTCGGTGCTCATGATGATTCTCAGTCCTTAAACAGTCACCTCGAATTACTACAAGTATTTATTCGAACACTAGTCGGCTCTTTTAGCACAAATTAAGAATTTTCTATCAAAATATGACGGCTAACACGAGGCCAAAAGAGCTCACAGAACGAACTTAACCCACTTAAGCCCCCTCTATTAAAACTGGTGAACAGCTTGAGTTTACACCACGGATTAGAGTACTGTTCCTTAATTCTTCTTGTAGATTTATCCTATACTTCCTCTTTTCCGTTAAAAAAAAATGAGTCCAATATCGTTCTCCTGAACTTTTCTAAAAATCTTAATATATCGTGTGTGTATTTAAATACCCACTGATTGACAATGGGTTAATCATTCCCTGTGCATGATCGAATAACATATTCCTCAATTTTGATATTCCGCTTAATATTACTACCCCGCTAGAATGCTCAGCCCTGAAAACATAATTTTATTTGATTAAAAAATGATTAATCAAATTCAATTATTGAAAATAAGCTTTAAACAAAATAGGTAAACAAAAAACAAACAAACAATTGTTTTACATGATAGCTACACGGTAAGTACATGTTTGGGACATATGAACTACTTATGTATGGCTTATGGACGTTTGTATACCCTGTTTCCCTTAGTTAATGTTTAAATTATGTTTTAAAAGCTGCTTTGAAACGTAATTAATATTGACTCTTTCTCAGTTTCAATAGGTAATTCATTCAGTTAAATGTATGTATACATATACTTCGATCCCGATACCTATACTTGGCCTTCAGAGACCAAAAACTATATTCATTGGAGCCTGAGATGACAAAAATGTCCTCAATTCTATAATATCCTTTTCCCAAGGGATATGCTGAATGTTTTAAAACCTGCGTATGGAACTTTCTATACCCAATGTTCTTAAATATACTTTTAATTATATACCGATATACCGTAAATACCTCATATACATAAACTGCAGTTGAACTGGGACTGGTTATCGATTCACTGAGGCGCGAAACTGTGTGATCGACCTATCGAATTGAAAAAAGTTCTTCTACATTGTAAGCTATGCAATTGGGTTGTAAGCCCTCTCATTTTAATTTATATGTAAACCAGCAGAAGCTATAGGAAATTTCTCCCTAGCTATAACTCTTATTATCCCTAATTGAATTAAATTGAAGACTTCTTTGATTTTGCATGCCTCCAGATGGTATCTTTGCAATGCCCCCTGAGATGCGACCCCATTCAGAAATAACTCTTCAACGCTGTCATCAATCAACGGCTAACCTCATGAAGTGTCTGTGTAATCTCCGTATAGGGCAAAGAATGAGTCCCCGCCGCTACTCTGCTTATCAATTCAATTGAAATTGTTATTAATAACAATAAGCATGCTTTATATTGCAGCACGCCCCTCCGTCATGGCGGATGAGTAATCCGCCCAGAGGAGCAGCTCAGCTCAGCTCGGCCAAGGGTTCGAGTTTCCAGCTGCTATCTGTCTGGTCTGGATGCCTGGATTGAGTGGAGTGGAGAGTATGCAAATAAATGCGACACGACACAACACAACACGACACGATCATGTTGTTTACGATCATTAAAAACATATCAAATAATTTATTCTGCTTATTAATTTGTTTAATAAATATACAATATATAAAACTGCTGGTTAGTCCACACACAATAAACTGTACGACGAGTAGTAAAAAAAAAGGCTGCTTGTGGGGGGCTATATCACCCCATTTTGGACTAAAGTTGTAGCTTTAACATGCTTGGGGCTTGGGGCTTGGGGTTTGGTACTCCGGGGACTGTGGAACTGTTAGAAATACATACACAGAACACAGAACACAGGCCACAGTACACAGAACATTGACTTGGAGTTGGTTAAGATTGCTTCTGGCAAAAGGCACAACATTGTTATCATCAGTGTAGGTCGTTATTAGTCTAGGTATTTGCTGCTCTATCTTCGTTTCCATTATTTCTTTTTTCCATTAACATTTACACACACGCACACGACGAACTCTTTAAATATAGATAAAACATGCGACGAAGTTTGTGCTTGGCACTTGTAAGACTGCTGCTGTACTCCTCCATCTACATCTGCATCTCTCTATGGTTGCTATGATCCCTTTACGACCATCCTCCCGTTAGCTTGTGGAACATCTCCTCGTTGAGGGTCTGGTTGTTCTCCTTGGAGCGCATCGACATGAAGATGTAGCCGCCAATGAATTCGTGCACCACCTTACAGTCGGCGGACTGGCACGAGAAGACCACGCTCTCGTCGTGGAACTGAATCATCATGCACTTGATGCCCCAGTTCACGTTCCAGGCCTTCATCGTGTTGTAGCGCCAGGTCTTGATGTGGTCGCCCGAATTGAGGTCCATGCGCATGATGCGATTGTGTGCCACTCCCAGCAGCTCCTCCTTCTTGTGGCCATCGAACTTGATGATGAACAGGGTGACGCCAAAGTCTGGAAGGGATTGCCAGGCCTGTATGTACTTCAGCTTCGACTCCATCAGCGGCAACTTCTTCACATTGGCATGCGCCTCCAGTATCCTCTGCACGGCCTTGCTGGACAGCTTGCGCAGCATCTTGGGCGACAGGTAGTCCATGGGCTCAACACTGCGTGGATTGATGGTCAGAGGAGCCCCTTGGGCGGGCTTCTGCATCTGCAGCAGGGATCGAATGCTGCTCACCTCGCTGTCATAGGAGCTGTCGGCCAGTGAACGACCCTTGGCGGCCAGGCGGCAGGCAGCCATCCACTTGGCGTACTGCTCCTCGCTCTCGCATCGCACCCAGACCTCGCTGTTGGGCCCGCTCCTGCCCTCTGGTGGCACCTCCAGACGAATGGCGAACTTTCCTTGGGCCAAATGAACATCGGGAGTCACCTCGCAGCCGCGCAGGTTGATGCTGATGGTGGGAGCCCCGCGACGCGAATCCTCCTGCGACTTGTAGAGATGCAAGTGCAGATCCCGGTAGGTGAAGAAGTAGCGCTTGTAGCCCTTGAGGGTGAACCTCTGCGGCTTCAGGAATCTCAAGTAGTCGGACAGCTCTGGTATCCTGGTTATGTTGCCCTGATCCTTGCCATTGCTGGGTCCCTCGAGTGTAATTTGCAGCTCATTCAGAGCTGAATCGATGTCATCCTCGCCGCCATTCTCCTGGCTCGACGTCTCTATCCCGGAATCTATGCCAGGCGGATGCAGCTCCGTCTGGTGGTTCACTTGGAACTGGAGGGCGGCGAACATAAGGGTCTCCTCCTCGGTGCAGTCCAGCTCCTCGTTGAGAATAGACCACTTAGCCTGCTCGTACAGCTGGTTGATGCGCACCTGGTCGTACTTCGGGTTCAGGTCGAAGAAGGTAAAGTACTTGAAGCGCAGACAGAGTGTGTCGTACTCCCGCACGCCCTGCTCCATGATCGACAGCGACGAGTCCAGCCAGCCCACATTAAGACGTGCCTTCTCTACCAGGGTCTTGGGCCGCACCAGACGAGCGCGCACGTCCGGACTGGGAGATCGGGGAGAGACGGCCAGGTTCTCCTGACAGTCGCCGAAGCTGGAATTTGAGTCGTAGCTGGCGTATCCGTTGGAGCTGTGCTTCCATGTCCCTGTGGGCGAGCTGATCGGTGTTCCGGGTGCTGTGGCCGCCCGCCTTGGTGTGGTGGCATAGGGCGAGGCAGGGGCACATAGGAGATTGCCATTGTGCGACCTGTCCAGGCTGCCGTTGCTACCGTTGTAGGCTGCGGCAATGGGCACAAAGGAGTTGGTGTCCGGTGCTGGCTGGAGGTAGGACACGCCGTTGGCCTCCGCCACAGGGATCTTCTTCTGTGGCAGCTTCGAGAAGTTCTTCTTCAAGTGCTCCTGCTCCACGGGCTTGCAGAGCGACAGCTCCTCCGGGTAGCGTATGTCCAGATCCTTGCACAGATTCACCACGGCCCCAAAGGTCTTGGCCGAGAAGTTGACGCGGTAGTCGAGATACCGCAGATCGGGCAGCTGCACCCTCAGTGTCTTGTGCATGGGCGTAAAGTGGAGGAACGAGTCCGACTGCACTCCGGCCTGGTCCAGTGTGGAGCGTGTCCTTGTTAGCCACACGTTCTTGGCGGGCCACCACAGTGCATGATCCGACCAGTCCTTGGGCATTTCCGGGTCAACAAGCTGGAGCATCACTCCGCCAATGTGCTGATCTCCCTTCACCCGCAGCGTCTTCTCCACCTGCAGATCTGTGATGAGGATCCGCAGGTTCCAGGTGTTCTCGCCTACATGAATCATCGTCCGTTTCAGTACCAATCTATAGCCTATAGCCTATTTCAGATACACAATGATGAGGGGGCGTCGCCGTCCAATACTAGAGTAGCGTAGCGCCGCGAACAGAACGACCAGCGAACAGAGTCTAGAAATGTATAGCAACACAACACAAACAATCACCGTCTAAAATTGCTGCCAAACGATGACGTAATCCAACTTACGTTTCGACGTTTCTCCGCAGCTCAAAAAAATTGTGCGCCGTTTTTGCAATAAATTCGTTCGTGGGGACTGGGGAGGGGATCGGAGCGCCCTTATCTCGCCAGATGTTTGCTCTGCTTCTATATCCGCCACTTGGTCACTTGGGGCAGGAGGTGGAGGTGGAGGTAGAGATGATGGCGGAGGAGGGGTGGAGGTAGGGAGATGTCAGCAGAACTATTGGGAGAGACGCTGGCTGAATGGCTTCTAGCTGCTAGAGGCGAGTAATTAATACACGCCCAAGGTTATGATGATGTTTTGTTTCCACAATTCAATAATCGCTTGTGTCTTGTGTTGTCGCTCCGCCAGCAGCAATGTTTTTCGTTCCGCGACACGAATACTAGTGCAGAAATGTATTATTTTTATTTTTTTTGATTTCAACGAAATCATTTGGCGTTAGTGTTGGTCTGTTTCATGGTGAAATTATATATAAGGTGACGTATTCGGCAGTGGTGAGGACGTTATTTTTTCAACTCGCTCTCTCCGCTCTCAGAGAGGCAAGCGCTAGAAAGAGATGGCAAGCGTTTTTCGCTCTGCACTCTTCGTTTGTTATTGTTTCAGCTGTCAGAGAAGAAAATTTGTCTGCTAAAGCCTAGTACTCAGACGAGCAAAAAATGTTATCGGAATGAATCAGGGATGATATTCGTATGAAACCGATACAAATATTTTGCCGGCAAAATTATTCCTCTAGGGTCATTATTTTGGCGGTACTCAGCACGAGCAAAATAATTGCCGATATATATAATAAATTAAAAGAAATAGTTCAAGCAAAATTATAACATTTTAATTCATATTTAATAGGTATTTAAACTTTGCAACAGTGAGTATGGATTGTCACGTCATGAGATACCATATTGCCACCCAATTTTGTTCTTTAAACCTTCAAAATACTCTTCCAGGGAATCTTGATTGAATATCAATATCTTTTATCTCTAAAAGATCTTTGCAAACATGATTGATTCTTTTGCAAGTTTCAATCATTTTCATCGGTATATTTGGAATATTTAATGGTATATTGCGGTATATTTCTGACAGACATTTCCATTATGTTGTTAATATGTAGCACGTGTGTAGTTAGCCTATTATTACAATGTAAAAACTTTATTTAGTGGAAATTGTTGTTGACCATTTGGCTTAAACCTTATTTAATAAAAAGGAGTAATATAATTGGCCAATGTTGTAGGAAATTAATTCATACATCGGAAAAAGTTTTGTGCTCAGGGCTGAGGGTCCTAGCTGGCTAGTAATATTCAACCCAATTAATGTTCGCGTACAAATATTTTCGATCATGGACAGAGAACGATTAACCCATTGCGACCAGTGGCTATTTAAATACACACTTGAATATAATGAAATTTAAAGAATTTTAGAGCAGTTCAGGTGAAAGATTTCGTGGATAGGATTGAATGGAGCTAGAAGCAGAATTAACAATTCCGCGCTTAACTCGAGCTGTTCACCTGGTTTAAGTAGAGGGGGCTAAGAGGGCTAAGCTCGAACGAAACGATACATCCGCGGTCACACTGGTGCAGAAGGAAAATGAAAATTGTTATTGGAAAATTGTGCTTCATGTGGGCTGCATAATGAAAAATGCACCAAAACATTATGAGCAACAGCTTTGGCACACACAGCAGTACATGCAAGTTCCACATACCGCAATAAACCACTAGCTACGCGAACCACTATCCCAACGAAACGCACACAAACACAACAACAGAACATTGGCATTGCGCTGCAGCAGTATCGACAGCGAAAAGAATGTTTGCCCAAACGGAATCGCAGAAGACGAGCTTCCTGGAGCAGACGAAGGCAGCCAGGGAGGAGCGGGCGCTGGAGAAGCGCCGTGAGTCGGCCGCCATCCTGCTGCAGTCTACCCTGAAAGGATATGCGTCGCGCAGGAAATATCAGAAGCGTATCATGTAAGCCCTCGTTCCATCCTATTGCCACACTTTACTATAGAAACTCCCTCTCGGTTCTTCGTAGCAACGATTTTGATGCGGTCTTTGTGCCCGGACAGGATGACAAGGATACGGAACTGGAGCTGACTGCCGTTAATGTGTATCCTGTGCTCCGTCGGTATCTCACGCAAATCAAATTGGACAAGAAGGACATGAAAGCACGCGAGCGTCTGGAGAGCATCTGCCGCTATGTCAACAAGGCCATGGAGGCGGAGAATACAAGGCTGTCCTACGCGGCCCTCTGCCTGCACAAGGAGCGGAGTCTACCCTGGATCGCGCACATCAAGATATTGCTAACCAACTGCCTCCTGCTGCTGCCAGAGCTCAAGCCTGAGAATCACGCCGACAGCCTGTCGCTTGCCCTCTTCCTCCACACGCTGATTGTGTTTACTTCGCCAAAATCATGGGCCATACTGCGGAATGCCACATTTTCAGGCCTCCAGCCTGCCATGCAGAAGGTCTGCTGCAACATTCAGGGGCACCTGGTGCAACACGATTTCTACAGGACCATGCGGGTGGGTATTCGAATCAGCTTTTCCGCTTAGAAATTATTTTAAATGTCTGTCCTTTAGCTGGTTCTGCTGCGGGGCACGGCACGCGAGGAATTGTCCGTGAAATCCGTCACCCTCGTGGCTATTATCACGCTCTGTCTCCGCCCGCTGATCGACGGAGACTACAGTCGCAACCTGTTGAGCCAGTTTCTATCGGAGATTCTCTCTGTGCCGGCCCTCATCTATCACTTGAACCAGAGCGTGCCCCAGTGCATAGAACAGTTCTCGTCCATGGGTCTGCTGAAGAAGGCATTGAGCATCTCCGAGGACTTCCAATGGTTCGAGGAGTTCGGGGCCAGTATGCCGGGAACCAAATCCTTGGCGTTCTTGGGAAACATTGTCAACTTGTTCAACATTGACGGCCATGCGGAGGCCAAAGTGCTGGCCTATCCATTATTGATTGTAAGTTGGATTCAGTTCAGTCACATTCGCATTCGCCTTTGTGCGCTCTTACACTCTTTCTGGTGCATAGGAAACCACCACAACCCTTCTGGAACTGATACCCAACACGGTGACCACCAAGGGAGTATTCACGCAATGGCACGAGCTGCTTGGCTGGCATACACCCGGCACGGAGCCCGCCCAGAATCAGAATGTGGCGTTGATCAAGAAGCAATTCCATATGTTGTGGGATAGCCGCTGCATCAAGGTGCTAATGGGTGATTTCCTTAAGGACATCAATGTGAACTACGAGCGCATCGAGTTCCAGTCTCCCCAGCAGCCCTCCACATCGAATCTTCTGCGACGCGCCCTAGAGCGCAGCTCCAATTGCGGCGTCACTCTCATTGGCGGCGGCACGGCCAGCAAGCAGAGCAAACAGGCCAAACAGCCGTGGCGGAAGCTGGACAATGCCGACGTGGTGCAGGTGTCGCGCATTTGCGGCATGTACTATGCGGCCCTCAGCACCCTCTCCCAAATGAAGCTGGACATTTTGACGGGAATTTGCTACAACGACAATGTGCTGTACGACATCTGGCTGCTGCTGACGTCGCTGGGTCCGAACTGCGGCATGAAGGAGTATCTGGATCTGCTGAAGAGCGAGACCAGCCTCCAGCAGCCGCAGACAGCCATGCTGATGCTATTCTGCGACTGCATGACGCACTACGTTACGTGAGTAGACCCACAATGCCGGCTGTGCCTCATCCGTGGCTATATACTTACACTTTTGTTCAGAATCCTCGACGAGTATGAGATGTACACGGAGCAGAATCCCTTTCGGCTAAACGATTATGTCATGCTGACCTACTTTCTGAACAATATGCTGTACAAGCTGATCAACGATAACATTTTGGGTGAGTTTGCACTTAATCATCAGCGCATTCCAGACACTTATCCGCTCTGCATCCATTTAAAGGCGCCAAGAACGTTGTTCAGAATCCAGTATTTCTCTCGCTCCACACTCTCCTGCTCTGTCTCTATCGTCGCGACTGTCGGCGCCCGTTTACGCCACCTAATCATTGGCTCGTACCGGAAGTAAAGCCTTCCACGTTCATCAACGATTTGGAGAAGGCCAAGCGGAATGCCATGCTGCTGCTGGCCAAGATGCCGCACATTATTCCGCACGATGATCGCGTCAAGCTGTTCCGCAAATTCGTGCAAAACGAGAAGGCTGTGATGGGACTGACGGAGAGCGCCTGTGCCTCGCCACGCTCAGCGCTGATCGTCATCCATCGGGAGCGTATTGTCGAGGATGGCTACCGGCAGCTGGCCGCCCAGCCCACGCAGGCTCTCAAGGGCGTCATCCGAGTGCGTTTCATCAATCAGCAGGGACTACACGAGGCGGGCATCGACCAGGACGGAGTGTTCAAGGAGTTCCTGGAGGAGACTATCAAGAAGGTGTTCGATCCATCGCTGAATCTGTTCAAAACCACCTCGGATCAACGACTGTATCCATCGCCGATCTCGTACGTGCAGGACAATCACCTGCAGCTCTTTGAGTTTGTGGGCCGCATGCTGGGCAAGGCGGTCTACGAGGGCATCGTGGTGGATGTCCCATTCGCCTCGTTTTTCCTCTCCCAGCTGCTGGGCCAGACGCAGCAGGCCCTCTACTCCTGCATGGACGAGCTGCCCTCGCTGGACGCCGAACTCTATCGCAGTCTCACCTTCATCAAGCACTACAAGCAGGATGTGGCCGAACTGAATCTGACCTTCTCGGTGGACCAGGACGTGATGGGCAAGATCGTCACACACGAACTGCATCCCGGCGGCAAGGGCCGTGTGGTCAACGACCACAACAAGCTGGTCTACATCCACTACATGGCCTACTTCCACATGAACACGCAGATACGCGAGCAGACGCAGGCCTTCAATCGAGGCTTCCGCAGCATTGTCAATCCCGAGTGGCTGTCGCTCTTCTCGCCACCGGAGCTGCAGCGTCTCATCTCTGGCGATACGGCGCCATTGGATTTGAGGGACTTGCGCAAGCATACGCAGTATTATGGCGGATTTCACGATTCTCATCGCGTGGTTGGCTGGCTGTGGGACATTCTGGGCAAGGATTTCACAGAGGAAGAGCGCAAGCTGTTCCTGAAGGTGAGTACCCGAAAGAAGATCATGTCCAAGGCCATCTCTTGAGTGCATATTCTACTCGACAGTTTGTTACCAGCTGCTCGAAGCCACCGCTTCTGGGCTTTGCCCACCTGGAGCCGCCCTTCTCCATCCGCTGTGTGGAGGTGGGCGACGACGAGGACACTGGCGACACCATAGGCAGTGTGATACGCGGCTTCTTCACCATACGCAAAAAAGATCCGCTCAACCGGCTGCCCACCTCGTCGACCTGCTTCAATCTGCTGAAGCTACCCAACTACCAGAAAAAGTCGACGCTGCGGGACAAGCTCCGCTATGCCGTCAGCAGCAACACGGGCTTCGAGTTGTCGTAAGTTAGTTGTTGGGACTGTCGGACTGTCGGGTGGACTGTCCACATATCAGGGACGGGACTGCCGTGCAACAATCTTGCTGAACTGTCTTGCACATATTCTCTCCCCCCTACCCCCAGCCCCAGCCCCAGCCCCCGTGCTTTATTCACATTTTATGTTATTCCTTTTTAAGTATTTCTCGCTGTACGAGAGCCCTCGGTGTACATTTTCCTTTCTTTTTTGTTTGTGGAGAAACTAACTAACATGGTATGGCAAGGATATCCCAAAAAACACAATTATAAAGAAAGATATAAGAAAAAAAACAAATAAATATAAACGTATAGCTGTGATAAAACTATAATAAACTAACGAAGTGTACACACAACCAAAATACCAATCAATGCTGAATTACAAATACTACAACTAATAATTCGACTTTGGTTGGGGAAATCTATTAAAACTATGGCATATATGTATGTTTGTATGTATGTTTGTATGTATGTTCGATGATACCCAACACACGTATGGCTTAGGCCAGGAGTTACATTGTAAAACCACGAAAAACCAAACAAAAACACAACAAAAAAAAACAGCAACAATAAATCTAAATGTCTGATTCATGTGCAAAATATAATGCCGCTGCTGTTTATCTGATGTTTCCCCTAAGCGCGTTCCCTGAGATAACAAACAAATGGGAAGGAAAGGGAAGGAAGGTGAGGGAAGGGAAAGGGAAGGGAAGCCAAACGGCAGCAATTAGTGAGGTGCTGTTCAAATTTCCCCGGGTTTTTCCGACCCAGCCAATGAATGAAAATGGAAAATGGAATGTGGACGAGTCCGCGCGAGCTAATGACACAAATCCGTCTGGCGATGGCATGGCTCCTGTCTCATGGCTGCTGGCTGCTGGCTCCTGGACATCCGCTAATTGCCTGAGTCACACTGAAGGAAGCACAGGCCACAAGGGTCGAATGGAATGCACTTAGGCATTCCACTGGATAAGCAATCCGGAAATATTGCAAAGAGTTTACGCAAAGCTAGTCAAATTACCGGAAATCGCATGTCCAGTTCCCCAGACTTGATCCATTTCGGCTGACTAATGACTTGGGATCGTAATGGCAAATGGGAAATGCGATCTGGGCCAGCGAATGGCTTTCGGATAGTCCTTCCTCCCCTCCCTTATCCCTTATCCCGCTGACCCGCATTAAATCTGGTTTCTTGAATGTTATTTGACATTTTTATTCGAGTGCCACAATCATTACATTGTTCTTTACGGGGTTCCGTTTCTCAAGTGATGTCCTCTTGCGGTTTATTTTTGTTGTTGTCTTGTCGGACCGGTCTCCCTTGAACTGGATCTCGGGTAGACGGGCGCGAGGGGTGTGCGGGACAATGCCAAGCAAATTGTAGAACAGACCCACAAAACAGACAATAATCATAACAATAATTTCAAAAATCGGCACAGACACTAACAGTCGGCGGTCGTCGCACCGTGAGGCCATAAAATGCCATCACTGCGACGACGACTGGCAACTGGCAACTGGCATTGTTCCCGAGCATCAGCATCCCTGGGCCTGGGACAAAGTGTGATGATTTTTATGACTCGCCTGTGAGTTTTTGCCGCCACCGTCACCGCCACCAGGAGCACAAGTGGCAACAAGTGACTGCTGAGACCCATAATATTCAAGTGGCACAGAGGCGACAGTCGCTTGGCGCCAGTCGCATCTGATGTGAGGTGTCCTCTCTCGGGTCGCTCTCGCCTTGGTGCCGGTGCAATTTGTTGTGGCCCGGCCATCAAGTACCGTTTAAAGGTTTGATTAGCTCGACTTATCAGAGGGCGGATCTCTTTTGTGAGACACTCGGGGCAAACGGTAGCGGCGAGATTCCCTTGGATCTAGTACTACAAGCTGCAGCTTGTTCCAGTCCGATTTCAGATAAGTTAAAATAGCTGCACTCGAGCAGATGGGAGCTGATCATGGCATATAGATATGTATATCCAACGGATATCAAAGGTTTCCCCTGCGACCACGAAGGGTTTTGTTTCAGAGTTGAGTGGGCACTCGAAAATTCTGATGATAGAAAAGGAAAATATCAGAAAGTGGTCCTTAGTATTGAAGAAAATTGTGTGGGAAGATTTTAAAGGAGATTTTGAGAATGTTAAACAAGTTGTTAAAGATACCTAGCAGATAGATGCCTAAAAATAGTAGTCGATCATCATCATTGATCTTCAACAAAGTGTTCCAGCCATTTGAAATAATTTACCTGACAGCACATCCAAAGTTTTCTTTTTCCATAGTAGAATGTAATCTTTATAAGCATTCTGATTTGGCCCACATCCGAAGCATTTTCCTTTTCCATAAATATTACAACCGATTAGGAGGAGGCTACTTCAAAGAGCGCTGCTCCCCAATCCACAGTCCCCAATCCCCCATTAATAGTATCAACGGCAATATGGGTGCCGTGCCATGCCATGCCATGCCCGTGCCCCATCACTGGAGATGGGGAACGAGATTCCATTCCATTCCCCCATATGTACCAACGCACGACCCAAAATGGCGTTCCGGATCGGTTAGAGCGGGACAACGCAACGTTCCAGCGATCAACGATCAGCCAATGCCTGCGCTGCAGAGCGGCAGAGGGAGAGCGACAAAGAACGAGAGAGAGCACCAGCACACCACCACTTGAGCTGAGCGGAGCGGAGCGGAGGAACAGGTCGAGCAGCTACAACTACCTGAAGATCGGCTGAGCGAAGACCGGATTCTGGCAGAATCGAGGTAGTGCGATCGTCGCTGCTGAGAGAGACAGTCTCAATCTGGACAACGTGCCGAGCAGTTCGTGTTTCGAGTCGCTCCTTCAAATACACATACATATATTTTTTTTTACGTTTCGGAATTTCGAAGCAGTTCGATCGATTCGATTCGAGCCATCGACAGTAGTCTAATCCCGTAATCCCCATTCGCACTCCGAGGAGAGATCCATACGAAATGTTGGCCCTGCCAAACATCGCCGATCTGCGCATGCAGCAGCAGATCGCTCACGAGATCTATCGCCACCAGATTATGCAACGGCTGCCTGGTAAGTGGAGCAACCCAGCACGCCTGGATGATTTGCCGACGGCACTGACTAACCCATCCATCCGCCACCTTGCAGATCCCCTGTGCGGCCTACTGCCGGCCTTCGCCGGGCACTTTGCGCCTCCGCCGCCGCCGCAGCCATCGCTGCCTGGCGTGGAGGCCAAGCTGGAGAACAACGAGCTGTGGCAGCAGTTCCACAACATCGGCACCGAGATGATCATCACAAAGTGTGGCAGGTTGGTACTATTTGACTGTTTGCATCCACACCTTATCTCCGAAAATTGTGGCCGACTTTGTCGACTGCCAGAGATTGAGATAAGCCTCCATCTTATCGTCGTGTCAACGTGTCGCTAACTCCCATTTCCATTTTCCTCCCTTTTGCTTCTCCAACAGACGCATGTTCCCCTCGATGCGTGTCTCGCTGAGCGGCCTGGAAGAGGAGGCCAGCTACTGCGTTCTCCTGGAGATGGTGCCCATTGGCGACTGTCGCTACAAGTTCTCCGGCTCGCAGTGGGTTCCGGCTGGAGGAGCCGAGCCGCAGAGCCCCCAGCGCATGTATCTGCACCCGGAGAGCCCGGCCACTGGCAAGCACTGGCAGTCGCAGGCCCTGCTCTTCAGCAAAGTGAAGCTGACCAACAACACCCTGGACAATAATGGACACGTAAGTGGATCGGACTATTCCCAATCTGAGTTGGCTTCTAATCAAAGGCCCGTTCTCCTACAGATTGTCCTGGCCAGCATGCACAAGTATCAGCCGCGTCTGCATGTCATACGCACCTCTGATCTTGGCCAGATTCCCTGGGCCCCGCAGCAGGCCTTCGTCTTCCCCGAGACGGAGTTCATAGCCGTGACCGCATATCAGGTGTGTAATTCAGAAGAGCCGCTTTTCCATGAGAGAACCGGGAACTAATCTTCCGCTCTTCCGCTTTTGTGTGCTTGTAGAACGATCGCATCACCAAGCTGAAGATCGACAACAATCCCTTTGCCAAGGGTTTCCGTGAGTCGGGTCAGTCGCGGTGCAAGCGCAAGCTGAACGATTCGCCGCCTCCACAGCCGGCGGCCGCAGCAGGAGGAGGCGGAGGAGCCAATGTGGAGCACTCACCTCTGGCCAAGCGTCTGCGCTTGGCCGATGATCTGTCGATGCATCCACAACAGAATGCTGCGCAACTCCAGTCCGGCCTTATGCAGCGTCATTATCTGCTGGATACTCTGGAGGCCAATTTCTATCTACCAGCGCCGCCGCCGCCACCGCTGGCATCCCATGCCATTGAGTATGCCAGACACATTGCCTGCTATCCAAGTTGGGCCTACACCCCGCCATCGCCAGCCTCCTCCTCCACGTCGTCGTCCTCTTTCAGTGGCGAGTCAGCGGCCGAGGCGGACACAGACACCTTTGTGGATGTGGTAGGCACCAACACCACTGCCACTGCCACAAGCACCAGCTTCAACAGCAGCACAACGGGCACACATGTGTCCGCGGCTACTGTGGCCGCCGATGCCGGTGCCGATGCCGAGGCACAGCCAAAGCCCAAACGGAGCAGCTTCAGCATCTCGGACATATTAGGAACGAGCGTCTCCGTTTAGTCGCCGCCAGCATCCATTTCGGGAGCACATTGTACATTTAATTAGCGATAGGTTGCCATCGTATCGTCAGCGTCGTCAGCGTCGTCATCGTCGACGTCTTCGTAGTAGTGTCTAAGTTGAATTGTGATATTTTGCAGTTAATTAGGATTTCCAGGTATTTGCCATCAGTATTTATCGTATTTATTATGCAATTTTAATTGTTCAAATGATTTCGTAATGGATTTATTGTCTCTGGCATTTTAATGCGGCATAAATAAAATACATACTACACACACATACATGCATGCATACATACATACATATGTATGTATATTCCAAATGGAAGTTGAAAGGAATCGCTTGGTGGTCACTTTTTGCGGGCGAATGCAGTCTGTCCGGATCAATGAAGACACATCTCTGGGGCTCGGCTCCCTCCCTCCGTCCTATCTCACCTGAGAGACCTGAGAGCCCGTGCGCACATTTGAATAAATTCCTCAATAATTTCCCATGACCCATCCTGTTCTTTCAATTCAGAAGTTTGTTGCATGCTTCCCATTTGGCTGTCTGCGGAGCCGTACATAATTCTGTCTCATGCAAGCCATTAAAACCTGTTCCAACATCGCCAGACGCCAGCTCCGTGCTCCGCCCTCTGCCCCCGAAATCACCATCCAAAAAAAAAAACAAAAAACAAACAAACCAAGAGCCGCTCTCCTGGCAACCACAGCCACAGCAAGAGCAACAGCAAGAGCAACAGCAAGAGCAAGAGCACTACAACAACATGGACATGGCTTATCAGCAGATCAGAGCGAGCCGCATCTTAAACGCTGGCGCCAGCGCCAAGTTAAATGCGCTGATTGAGCGCCACGATCGCAACGCCAGCAATCCTGGCGAGCTGTGCGAGTCGCTGTGGCAGTCGCAGTCGCAGAACCAGCTTTGGTCTCCCCCGTCCCCCGTCCACGGGTTCCCGGGTCCCGTGTAATTGATGTTTTCACATTGTAGTTGTTAGCAACTGTGGCCATTTACATGTGCAATTGTCCGGGTGTCCCTCACACATCTCCATGTTATCAAATGGCCAACGGAAATGAGGCGGTTCCTTTGATGCTGCAGCTCCCCAGATGCAAGTGTTGGCCGCCAGAGAGACAGAGCCAGAGCCAGAGCGCTCTGGCCGGCGATGATTGGCCAAATAACCAATCTTCGACGGTGGCATTTCATTTCAATTCGCGTTAAGAAACAATTGTTAAGAGCGCTCCATTGCCATGATCCGCGGGCTCCGGCCAGGATGCTCGTGAGACCCACACACGTAGCAGCAACCTGTTTTCGGTGCTTCGGTGCTTTGGTGCTCGGTGGGGCCAACGCAAACATCTGTTGGGGGCTGGCTGCAGGCCATTCATGTTGCCGCTGGAAGTGTTTATGGGCTCCACATTAGCCACACTGCATATTCATGTTAAACGTCGCCAAAAGACTAACGACAACGGTTGGCCCATTGTGTTGTTGCTGCTGCCGCTGCTGCCGCTGGCGCTGCTGCTGCGGGCTTTTGCTGAAATTTATTGAATTCTCATTTAGGGGGATCCGATCCACTGGCAGGGCAAAGAAGCCAGTCAAAGCCAAAGCAAAGACCAATACCAGAGAAGAGAAGTGGTGTAGTCCATGCTGGAGCTGGAGCTGGCGGTGGGGCTGGGGCAAACGTTCGCATGTCAAAGTCAAATGAGCACCGACCCCAGCTCGGAGATCTTCCAGGCCAGATAAGGCAACTTTTTTGTCCCATGCTCCATGCCCCATGCCTGGTTGCTGTTGCTTTTGTTGTGTGTGTGTGTGTGTGTGCTGTGGCTGCTCTCTTTCGTGTATGTGTAAGTTCCTTGGAAATTAATGTTGTGGCGGCCAAAATCAAAGTCACGGGCAACATTTTTCGCTGGCGACAATTTTATCGGCAGCACAATGAAATCATTCCCAGTCCCCTGAGCTACGCTGGCGATATTATGTCTTCGGCGCCATCTGACAGTCGCGTCGCCGATGTTTTGGGGCTTTAATTGTTTTGGTAGGTCTGGTCTTGCAGCCTTTATTGAAAATGGGCAATTACAAAAATATGCATATAGCATGCACTCGTATACTGGTGCGTTGCTCTAATTGTTGTACTAGTAAATTATATCTCCAGTACGAACGCCTGGGCGATGGGCCCAGTGGTTGGGATCCTTGATCACTTGTAGGGAGCTTAGATCATAGCCAGCAGGAAGGACAAGTGGCTTCTTCACATCTTTCAGCAGCGGTGATTCCTTTGGAGGCGGCTGCAGTGGCATATCCTTGAACGGCGATACATATTCCTCCTCCACACGAGTGGCCTCGGCCTTGGCCTTACGAGCATAGGCCTCCATGACCAAATCAAACCGTTTACGAAGCGACGTCACGCTTTTAGGCTTACTGTTCTGCGACTCCAACCAGTCGCTAGTGTACAATGTCTTCTGCTCGTCCTCAGTATCTTTCAATACAGATTCGGGTCGATCCATACTGAATGCCTCAATATCGGGCAAGACATACGGCACTGGTGGCAAGATTGGGAGCTGCTAATTGCAAGAATTCGCTTGTTTGCTACATGTGCTCGGATATTTGATTTTGATCAACTTACATCTATCTGCCCATCTTTACAGTCAGAGTCGCTGTCATAAGACCACGAAGCACTCAGACTGCTCCCATTGGCGGAGTAAAATGAATCGTTTGCCTCGGATTCACCCATGTTAGCTGGATACGGATCGGATCGGATATAAAGTTCTTCTTAATTTTTAGCGCAATTGCGCGTCGTCTCTAATAAACAAGTGAACTAGGGCTGGCCAAATATTCGATAGCGCTATCGATGGTTGAACAATTAGCATATGACATTAGACTTTGCTAAATTTGCTGCGAAGAGAGAGATAGCATGATAGACATCGATAAATTAATGCTGGTAAACGTCGCGCAGTAGTTGAACATATGTTTTGCTTTGCGGCGGGAAGCATTTGTATACTGTAAACAAATTCTTACTAAAAATTTTGTGAACGGAGGAAGCTACCGTGTTCCTTATAAATCTTGTTAAGAACTTCCCTCACGTTTGGGATTCTTCGCATACCCGATATGAAATCAAACTCCTAAAGCAGGCTTACCTGTACTTACCTTATGTACTTACCTTCTAACTCGCGTTTCAATAGCACTAGTTGGCAGCTCCCCGTAGGTGGCGGTGGCGCGTAGTAATTTGAATTTGAATTCGAATTCGAATTTAAATTTGATTCTCGTGGTTTCGGGCAAATAAAATGGCAAAATGGCAAAGCAAAACATAAGGCTGCTGCATTTTGCACTCAATAGACTTGTAAACAATACTTGAGAGAATCCTCAAAGGGATGCCTACTTGACGACGGCCATTGTGCATTGTTCGCTTGTAATTGTTACCTTCCCCCTATGCCCTATATGCCCTATATGCTGGCCTATGCCCTATGCCCTCTGCGTACGAGTTTATTCAAACTGATCCTCAGATTTGCATAGATCTGTGGACATATGGACTGTGGTGGACTGGTAGAATAGAGCACTATAGTTGGCCTGCTTATGTGGGTGATTTTCATTATCCTCTAATTGTTTGTGCCATTGTTCACGCGATAGGTTTGAGAAATTACACGCTTTGTTAATTGTACCATCCCATAGCATACCCCGAAGCGACGTCCCATAACCCATAGCCCATGGCCCAGATCCCAGCCCACATGTGAGCCCATTTGCATAAACTGCTCGCTCGTCCTTTGTCCTTCCTTTTCTTTCGTTTCTTTTCGTTTCGTTTTCCCTTCCTTTTCATTTTCCCTGGTGGGCTTGTTCTGCTCTAGTTTAAAACCCTGGCTTAGGCGAAAAACACTTGAGTCCGGTCTCAGGCTGGCCTGTTCGCTGGCTCAGTGCATGTGCATCCGCTCTCATCCGTTTTATGGCTTGGCCCCGGCGACACGGGCACAGAGACCTTTCTTTGCCACGCTTTGTTGCATTCTCCTCCCGACCAATATATTTGCATGGCCAACAATAAGAACTCAAGTACCGATGCATTGTTCTCCGTCCCGTCTTGTGTTTGCCTAACGCCGGGGCCGGGGCTGGGCGCAGGTTCAAGCTTGGCCCACAGGCCCGGAGAGGGACTCTTGGAACTTGGCTTGGATTTGTGCTTCCTTCCCCTAAATCCCTATAAATGAATCAACCAGCTCAGGCCTCCTCCATCTCTCTATCCCACCGTTTGCCTGACGATTGTCTCAGGTCTCAATTTGAAGTGGCAGCCACGCGTGCGCTGTGTAAAATGCTTTTCCAACTCATTAGCACCGCAGATCCACTCCTCCATCCCCTTCTCCACCAGCACTGGCACCAGCACCAGCACCGGAGAGAACTAATTAACTTTCGTTTAGGCAACAACTTCACCCCGTTTTTCGGGGGCCAGCCCCCCCTCCCCCCAATTCTGTTTACCCAACAGAAATGTGCTGCTCGACAAAGTGTATCTAATTTCAAAACATAACAAAAAGAGGCAGCAGCAGCAGCAGAACCAGCAGCAGGGGCAGGGGCAGCAACAAATGTGGCAGCGTAAAAAGCAACAGCCATAATGCATTAATTATCCAGAGACCTGCGACATCTGCCAGGGTTGGATCGGATGGGATGGCATGGGATGGCATGGGGGGACAGCCATTTAATGAGGCATTCAATGCACTTACAACCTTGCGCCTGTCAACACACATACTATACACCCAGGGGCACACACGGCCGACATCTGTCACCCGTTCGGTTGCTCCGTTGCTCCGTTGCTCCGTCGATCCTCTATAAAACCGCACTCGTCTCCCCAGAGAAACAGACATCCCAAAAACGGGGACAGGCAGACAGAACAGAACAGCAACAATTTCAAATCGATTTTGTGGTAAATTGATTCGGTTATGTATGTTTGTTTTTTCAATGGCTGGGCGGGCGGAGACAGAGACGGAGACGGAGACGAAGACGAAGACGGAGGCAACTGTGTCTGCACACGCCTCCATGGCATCCCTCTCCAGTCAGGGTGCATCGTCGAGACGTGGGTGGTGACGCATGTCATCGTAAACTTCATCATTGGCTCCGTTCTGGACGGAGATCTGCGGGCAGACAGCAGCAGCAGCAGCAGCAGCAACCGGCAGCTTACATAACAAATTGTCTTGTATCGGAGTATTTTTTTTTGGCTTCGTCTCAGTCCCTGCCCATTTCATAAATATGTAGTTCCGAAATGCTATGGGTCTCTGGGGTAGCATCAGAAGAGACAGACAGAGAGAGAGAGAGAGAGCTAAAGAGCTAGAGAGGGCTGCAACCGAATTTCATGCCTTGTCGAGCTATTTAATTGCAAACAAATTATGTTCTGGCCAGGCACATCCGAGATAGAGCCAGAGCCAGTCCCATCCCAGTCCCATCCCACTCCCAATACCATCTCATCCCATCTCTTCTGTGTGGCTAATGGATGCGGAGGCTGTTTCGACTGTTCTTCGGCTGATGATGTTGTTGAAATTCGAACGTTTATCTTGTAAATTGGTTGGGATTAATGTCTAGCGGAAGTTGTGATTGCAACTCTCTGCAGACGGACGCTGCATGCTGCATGCCGCATGCCGCATCCTGCAACATGTTCATTTACCTACAGCGGAGTGTGGGCGTGGAGGCTTTGAGGGCTCGAGCCAGCAGGAAGATCTGCCAATTTACCTAAAAATCCGGCCGTCCCGCACCGATTACAGTTTCCAAAGGATTTAAAATGCATTTTCGAGTATTTTTCTTATTATATTTGAAAAGTAACTTTAATTGATTTAAAAAAAAAGAAAAAATATTGTAAAAAAAATTATGCAACTTATGTTCTAATCAGGCCAAGGTAATATCAGAATTAGTAACAGGGATCGGCTCTCCCGTGCGGCATCCTAGTGGCATTCTCTAGTTGCCGCCGCCCAAAATGGCGGATATGCTGAAGCCCTTGCTCCTGGTGGAGGGTTCCACTGGCTCGACTGGCTGCTGCCGCTGCTGCTGCAGCCCCGTTGCTGTCGTCTCGTTCCCCACATCCAGTTCCAGGTCATCCGCCCCAGACTCATCCGATGTGGGGTCCCGGTCCCCACCGGAAATGTCCTGCGGCAGTGGCAGTGGCAGTGGCAGCGCAGGAAGCGGGGGCAGAGCAGCTTGCAAAATGGAGGCTGGCGGATACACCGGCATCGCGCCATTGTAGTCGTGGGGACTGCGTCCGAAGTACGTGCAGGCGAGGTCCACCAGCGAGGGTCGCAGAAGGGTCTGAAAGTGCTGCATGAAGACGCTGCGATGATGGCCCAGGCCTGGGGGCGGCGATCCCATGGAGCTCATGGAGCTGGCGCCAGCCACAGACATTGGCACAGGCTCTGGGCCGGCGACGCCACCGTCCAGCGACGAGGATAAGGAGCAGGCGGAACCATTTGATCTCAGTCGCTTAATTTGCGGCCCATCCGATCCGAGATCGCGCTGGCTGTGGCTGTGGCTGTTGCTGTTGCCCGCTGTAGTTGTTGTTTCGCTGGCTTTTGTTGGCGACATGTCAAGCGATTGGGACTGGGATTGGGATTGGGATTGAGACTGTGGATGGGCCTGTGTCTGTGTCTGTGACTGTGACAGCGACAGCGACTGATCTTGATCTTCACCGGTTGGCGATGAAGACATCTTGCGTTTGCAGCGCGATTGTCCCGTTTCGCGGAAGCCCTTGGCAAACGGATTGTTGTCGATCTTCAGCTTGGTGATGCGATCGTTCTGTGAAAGGCAAAAAAACAAAGAAAAAAAGGAGAAACAGTTGGCGAGATTGCGTGAAATATGACGATTCCCAGCAGACAGCTACATAATCTTAGGCAACAGTCTCGGCAGAGGCACAGACTGAGATTGAGGGGCAGAGATGAGCCACCAGCCACCGGCCACTAGCCACTAGGCTGTGCCCTAGGCTGGCGTCCAGTAGCTGGCGTTAAGTAACAGAGCCACTTGACACCAGCACCATCTCGGTTCCAGGCAATCTCGAGTGGCTCTCCTCGTGACTTGACAACTTTGTGACGACGCTGACGCTGAGGATGAGGATGAGGACGAGGACGAGGACGAGGCGATCTTGGCGATGCGATCACGCTAATTAGAGGCAGACTGACGACTGGCGTCGCCTGTCAATGGGTCCAGACCTAGACAAAAACACAGCATGGCTCAAATTTACAAGGATGTGGCTATCCAACTTCCTAAAACAACAATCTCACTGACAATCGACTCTGGCGCTGACTTCTTGCCTGCCCACCTAGCCCTAACCCTAACCCTAGACGGAGGACGCAGGACGCAGGACGAAGGGCGTTCCATGCTAATTCGAGACGTTGGCCAAGCTACCCATGGCGTGAGCGATCGCCGCTCGTTTGCCGAAAATTAACCAATTAGTGTGCAGGATGCAGGGTCAGTGCTCAATGAATTGGCAAGAAACAAAGCCCATGGGGAGGCGAGTGAATGGGGGGGCGATCGGGATCGGAATCGGGATCGGGGAAACTTACCTGATACGCTGTCACGGCCACAAACTCGGTCTCGGCGAACACAAAGGCCTGCTGTGGGGCCCAGGGAATCTGCGCCAGATCAGCGGTGCGTATGACATGCAGACGCGGCTGATACTTGTGCATGCTGGCCAGGACAATCTGCAGGAGAACGGAGCAGAACAGAGCAGAGCAGAGCAGGGAACGGGGATGGTGGATGGTGGATGGTGGATGCCGGATGTTTGGGCATTGATTAGTAACTGGAGACGGCTTCAAAGCGCTGATCACTTACATGGCCGCTGTTGTCCAGGGTATTGTTGGTCAGCTTCACCTTGTTGAAGAGAATGGGCTGGGCCTGCCAGTGGGCGCCGGTGGCCGGGCTGTCCGGATGCAGATACATGCGCTGGGGGCTCTGCGGCTCGGCTCCTCCGGCCGGGACCCACTGGGAGCCGGAGAACTTGTAGCGGGCATCACCGATGGGCACCATCTCCAGCAGGACGCAATAGTTGGTCTCCTCCTCCAGGCCGGAGACGCTCAATCGCATGGAGGGGAACATGCGTCTGAAATACCCAGGAAAGAAATGCTCATGTTTACTGAACAAACTCAAATAAAGTCATGGTAGATCGAGAAAAGGAGCCTGGTCCCAGTCCCTCTCCCGGTCCCTGTCCCTGTCCCTCTCCCGGTCCCTTTCCCTGTCTCTATTCCGAAAAGTGCGTGGGCGTTACAAATATTTAATTGTGAGATTTTCCCTTCCATGCGCCATGTAATTAGCCCAAGCCAAATAGAGAGGACGGGAGAGAGAGAGCGAGAGCGAGAGCGAGAGAGAGGGATCCGATCCGCTGCTTCGCGGTCTGGTTTGCCCTGTGCTAACAAGGATCCGTACCGATCCGAGGCCCCTGCCACAGGCACAGCAGGTGGTCACGGCCCTTGGCGCCAGCCCAAAAAAAACAACAAGAAAATAAAGAAAAATAAAGAAGAAACTGTTTGTCCGATCCGATGCGATGCTCATCTGCGCTATATAGTATTCTGCTGCTGCTGCTGCTGCTGCCTAGAGAGCTGTTTCGTATGTTTTTTATTTGTATTTTTGGCAATGATTTTTGTATTTCTCCGGAGCGGAGTTCGGATGATTAATTAATTGAACTCGACTGGACTGCGCTTTGGCTTTGCTTTTAATTTGATGCTGGCTGGGCAGCCTTTCTGTTTCTGTTTCAGTTTCTGTTTCTGTTTCTGGTTTGTTTGTCTCTCGAATTCCATTAGACCGCAAAGAGCCCAGAAATATTTCGACATTCGTGCGGTTTAGAATTTCATTTTCAATTTTTGGCTCTGGCTCTGCTCTGCTCTGCTCTGCCTACGAGATCTCCGCTTGGGTCTCTGGGTTTCTCTGGTCTGTGTTTTTGGCAACTGTCCGAGCTGTCCGAGCTGCTCGAGCTGTCCGAACGGTGTCTTCTTTTGGACAAACGATTTGTTAAGATCGATATCTTTGGCGCGTCTGCGCATAATTAACAGGCGGGGGCACAAGGAGTGAGCGAGGGAGAGCGGGACGAGATGGGACGAGATGGGATGGGTTGCCTCCTGGATGCGAGTGAGGAGCATGCTGAACATTTGACGGCATTCGGCTTGGCGCTTGTGCAGGTGCAGGGACACAAGGTGAAGGTATGTGTGTGGAATTGGGACTCCACTTTGGACACACACACACACACACGCAAGCGGACACACACACGGACTCTGCGTAAAAGCATCGTGACAAAGTCATTCTCATTCTCATTTTCATTTTCAATTTCCTCTATCTATCGGGCATTAAACGATACGCTTTGTTCTATCTAAGTTTAATGGCCGTCTGCGCTTTTACCACCCAAACAGATCGAATGGTTCAAGTGGCAACGGAGGCCCAGACAAGCAACTAATTAGTTTTTATGAGCGCCACTTGGCATAGGCCTGGGCCTGGGCCTGGGCCTGGGATTCGGATTGGACACTGTGCATCGGGCTATGGGCTATGGGCTTTGGGCACTGGGCACTGGGCAGACGGTGGCACTCTGGCGCCTAGTCATTAAAAATTCAAATCGATTGCATGGAGGAGAAGGAGATCGAGAGCCAGAGCGGGAGCAGGAGCGGGAGCGGGAGCGAGAGCTCCGCTGAAGATTCGGGGATGGGACGGGACGGGACTGCATTTCACATAAAACATTTTTGATGAGCATAAAAAGTATTTAATACGCAGACTTTATGAATAATTCATGGCATATATATACCAAGGCACTGGACCACTGGAGCACTGGAGGGATGGTGAAGGGGGGGATGGGAAAGAGTTTTGGCTAGTGAGCGAGCATTCGAGCACTCTTCGATGGAACCCAAAAGTTTATGTTAATGTTTTTGGGAACCCTTTCGATTCTCATCATCATCGTCATCGTCATCATCGTGGAGTCACTGTTTGGGTCTGGGGTCGGTCTGCTGCTGCTGCCGCTGTTATCGCCAGTTGGGCATCTTCCCGAGAGGGCCAAGTGTGAAATTGCTCGTATCTGTCGACAAGCTGTGGTCATTGTCATTGCCGATGTCAAAGCGGCGTGCGCTTGGCTCGCAGCATATCCGACAGATACGTATTCCCACATACAGCTACAGCTACAGATACAGATACACGAACAAACGGCATAGGGAGCAGTACGGACTGGGAACCTGTGCACATGCTATATTTCGGGTAGAGCCCTCTGCTCAGGTTGTCTGCAGACAGGCGCCACAATAAAAACGCTAAAAGCAACAAAGATGACGACAAAGTATCCTTGACGCAAAGATTTATGCCAGTCGGGCATGTCCGTCCCACAGTCCCACTGTCCGACTGTCCCACTGTCCGAATCCAAAAGGAACGCCGACGACCAGCGACCAGCGACCGACAGGACGTCCCACTGCGTTCAGCGTCCATAGACGGCCTACAATAAATTACGATGACGCCACTTTACGCACATTCGAACAAGTGCCGGACACTTTTAGGTAGTCGTCCTGCCGAGTCGTGCATCTGATAGATACACGATCAAATATCTCCAGGCGATTGCGCTATGGCTTTGATATGGCTCGGATGCCCGATGCTCGTTGCTCGATGCCATTCCCCTCTCCGCTCGCCGCTCTCCGCTCTCTCCTCTACCATTTTCCTATCTTCAATCTGGACACGCAAAGTGGCAGCGGACTTGTACATTTTACGCCTCGTGCGATAGCCCGAAAAAGTGCATTATGCAGGGCTATGCTGTACCTGCAATTTCACATCCTGCCAATGCATCCTTCCGCCTTGTTTGCCTGTGAAAACTGTTGTCGCGACACCGCTGTAAACAATTTGCAGGCGCCTGCATCTAATGAGCCTTTAACAGCAGCGCCGTCGACAAACGGATGACGGCAATCAATCCGATGAACCACACGGCCGCCGTCGCCCGTTGCCCGTCCCCGACAGACAACATCCTCTCGATGGCCACCAGCCACCAGCCACCAGCCGCTTTCCACTCGGTGGATGGTGCACGGGGCTCGTCATTTTCCTCTCTTTTTTTTTTGGTGCTTTAAGTGCCCCTTGCTCTTGGTCTGGGTCTGGGTCTCGGTCTGGGTTGGTTGTTTTTCTTTGCCCTGCGTTTCGGGTATTAGTTTTCACGTTCGTGCTAATGCATCGCCCGCCCGCCCGATCGATCGATGTTTGCCTTCGATCTCCGATCTCCGATCTGTAGCCCACTCTTGCCCTGCCCCATGTTGGGCTGGATCCCTTTGCATTAAGGTAGATGCATGACATACCTGCCGCTCTTGGTGATGATCATTTCGGTGCCAATTTGATGGAACTGCTTCCACAGATCGTCGTTCTGCAGCGTCATATCCACGCCGGGCAGTGTCACACGCGGCGGCATGATCACGTGGCGTGGCATGTGAATGGGCAGCATGGGGGGAAAGGGATCTGGAATTGAGTAAAATTAAGGCATCTTCTATATAAATACTGCTAAGCCTTTTTCGGGACGAAAGACCACTCCTTGTGAGCGGTTCTTAATGCCTCCCATTAAGGACACATTACAGCGGAGTGTCCCAAATTTAGCAGCGTGATTAAATACAAAGACATTCCACATATCGTATATGTATGTATATATTTGAGGAGGAGCGCCGATCCCGCTGTTTAACGATCGGCGGAAACAAGCAAAACGCATTTCATATCAAATTTCTGTGGCCCCAAGATCGGGCATCAGCCGTCAGGCATCAGCCGTCAGCCGTCAGCCATCACTTTCCCACATTACTCAGCTTTATGATCGGAGGAGATCGGATCATAAACATCGGACTGATCGCAGAATCGAAGCTCGCCAAATGTAACGGCCATTAATGATGGCTAATGATGCTTAACAGCCTTTTGCGGCGGACTCGATGTAACGGGGGGCGGATGAGTGATATGACATACTCGTATGTGGAATCTGTGGACTCTGTGGCATTCGGGG
Organism: Drosophila helvetica; assembly: GCA_963969585.1. Lineage (NCBI taxonomy): Eukaryota > Metazoa > Arthropoda > Insecta > Diptera > Drosophilidae > Drosophila > Drosophila helvetica. The sequence goes on along the minus strand of OZ018401.1, from coordinate 69,597,452 downwards.
GGGGGGGGGGCGCTGCTTACCTGGTATTCGCTGCATGATCTGCTGGCGATATATCTCGTGGGCTATGTGCTGCTGCATCCGCAGATCCACCAGCTCGTTCATGGTGATCATCTTTCACTATCTTAAAGAATAGTTAGTCGCACTCGATGGATCTCCTGTTGTTCGCTTGTCACTTGCCCGCACAATGGTTCACAGTCAAAAAATACAAAAATATGACAGCCTTAGAGTCTGTTGTGGGTCTGTTTTTAGTCTGGCGCTGGTCTTGGGGGTGCTATTATTATGATTATGATTATTATTTGGATTGCACGAGACGTCTCCGATTAGCGTTCGAGTTTTGTGCCAAATCACAGATCCAATAACTGTCGCTGAGGTGCGCGTGGGTGTTAATTGGACGTGGCCGATGGGGTCGGTGTCGGTGTCAAAGCGGCAGCCAAATGAGTGGCCAGAACTGGGTTAAACGAGTGCGGTACGAATGGTATTATGTGTGTGTATAAACGAGATATTTGTGGATGGATCGGTTGGGTTTTGGTTCGGTTTTGGTTTGGTTTGGTTTTGCCGACGGTCGTGTCTTGCGCTCGCCAAGTTCGCATTTCAAATGAACAAGTTCCATTTGCTGGGTGAGATCCAGCTGGAAACGAGCTTGACTCGTTTCGAGCCATTGATCGACATTACCATTTACCATCTACCATTCCATTACCTGCTCTCGAACTCGAAGTCGCAGTCGCAGTCGAAGTCTGGCTCTGTCCCTGTCTCTGTCTCTGTCTCCGCTCTGCTCTGAGAGCCTCCGCTTTCATTGGCTGTTTCCGGTTGCCGGCCAGCTAGCTGTCTCGCTCTCTGTTGGCACCTCCATTTTGAAAATTCTGTGCCGCTGGCTCCGCCTCTCGCATGTGGAATGCTGCATGCTGTATGCTGAATGCTGCTGTCTCTGTTCGTCCCCCTCTAATTGCGGCTAATTCTGAAGTGCGAAGTTGCACAGTCAGCCGAGGAGGCAAGAGCAACATGTTGCTCGTGTTCCCTCCCTCTCTCGCTCTCTCTCTCTGAGTCTGTCTCTCTTTGCCGCTCTCTGCCCCACTCCTCGATCGTGTGTTGCCTTTTTAATTATGATCATCATGATTGAAATTGTTTTTCTGTTTCTGTTTCTGTTTCTGCTTTTTGGCATCTTTTTTGTTGTTTGTTATGCTTTGACCATTTGTAGCCCGCTGCCATCATGGTGGTCCTCTTGTCGAGCCCGAGACCGAGCCAAGCCAAGCCAAGCCATATGTATGTATGTCGGTATGTATGTGTTGTATGTCTGTTATGTATGTGTGCATTTGTCGTTTTGCTGTTCATTTGTTTCATTTTATTTGGTTTTTATTTCGGTTTTGACGCTGCGTCATTCGGGCATATTGATATGGCGGCATATACCCATACCCAAACCATACCCATACCATACCCATACCCATATCCCATGGCTCGATATGGCGTCTCTCTGATGATGCTGCTGCCGTTGCAGGTGGTATCTGGCATCGTACATACATACATATGTATGTACATGCCGATGTACATACTCATAGATTGTCGATCTGACCTTTTAGAGATCTTGGCAAAACATTTGTTCGAAACGACGGAAACGCGTGTGCTGCTCGGTTACAAATTTGAAACTAATTAGAGCCACATACATACACAATAACTAATTTAATTGAACTTTGACTTTGACTGAAATATCAAGCATACGCCATGTGGGGTGGCACAGAAACGTGCTACCGCACGCGGACCGTGATTCTGGGGTCTCGTGTTTGTCCCTCCTGCTCCCCCTCCCTCTCCCTCTCTCCCTCTCCCTCTCTCGCGATGGGCGCAAACACCGTGCCACTTCCGCTGTAAGACTTTGGCGATTAAACAGAGGCTCTAGGCTCTGGGCTCTTATCTGGCATGGCATTAGTGCTGCGAAATTCCTGCGGCTCTCCCATGTGTACACACGGACACGGCCGTTATCCAAGCTAATTTACACAGCACTTTCCCGGCCTGACACATCCAGCCAAAGCATTATTTCCATATCCATAGCCACTGGCGATAAGAGAGTGAAATTAATTTACTATTAGCCAGAATTGCGTTCTGGCCAGGCCATGTGTTTGCTAGCTCTCCTCTTCCCTCTCTCCTCTCCTCTCTTTCCTCTAATTTATGCCTCGCGTTTTCACATTTGGTCGCGCACGTTTCCGGTTTGGGTTCGGGTTTGGGTTTGGGTTTCGATTTTGGGTTGGTTCTTCCAACAATTAGACATCGATCCTGCTGGGTATCTGCCAATAGCTGTGCAATTTGTCAGCACCCATCTAATTGGTGCTGCCCCTGCGCCTGCGCCTGCGCCTGCTGTTTGACTAATGTATTTCGGCTTACTTCCGTTTCGGTTCCGTTCCGGATAAATGGCAGCCGGACCAACAGGTAGCCAGGCGACAGACAGAAGCCGCACAGACGCATTCCAGTCGCCTGAATCAGCATAGAGGAGGGATATCATATCAGTGTGGCGGAAGCGTTTCGGCAAGCGATTAGGAGAGGAATCCCTGGTCGACGAGTACTTTGTGGAGGAACTTCCATCATTGCCAGACAATCCAAGTCCAATCCTTTACAATCCCCAACCTGCACCTGCACCTGAACTTAACGGAACAGCCTTGAACTGTTGAACGTTGAACGTCGCCATTGTGGAGTGCAGCTTGCCGCGTCCGTCTCTCCACCCAGTTGCGAAATGAGTTGAGATCTTCGGAGACGGGAGCACTCGAGGAGCACGAGCCCTCTTTCTCACACGGCTGTTCAAATTAAAATTAGCATAAATCCACGTCTACCGAAAGCAATGTAATTTTCCATGGAAAATATGCCCCATCCCATGTCAGCCGGACAGCCAGCCAGCACAGCACAGCACTCATCTGCCATTGACGATCCGCAATTTATTGATTTAAACTTTTAGCTCACATTCAGAGCCCCGATCGTGCAGTCAGTCTGTCAGTCAGTCAGTCAGTCAGTCGCTCAGTCAGGTTGTTTGAACAAGCCCTAGCGCCTCCAAAGACGGCTATTAACGGGGACTGGGGGCACTTGATAGGGTGGGGTGGTGGGAGGGGGTTGTGTACGCGTACTCATGTGTAGATCCATTGTTGCAACACGACGTCTGGCCTGGCTGGGGCAGTGCAAATCTACTTTTGTATGCAAATTAAGTGACTCAATCAACATGGAGGAAAAACAGCTAAATCATAGCCACAGCCAGAGCCAGGGGAACAGCCAGGGGAACAGTCAGTAGCGGAGTGGAGTGGAGTGGCGTGGAGTGCAGTGCAGTGCGGAGGGTCAGCGGCAGCAACTGACCCAAGAAGGAGGCATCATAATCATGTGTGTCCATGGCAGGGGCCACTTGACAGCTTTCAATGGCCCCCCACCACCCCCCTCCCCGTCCTCCCTCGAGGCAGACCCGACCAAAAACCGAACCAGACCACAGATCCCAGACACCAGACATCAGACAGCAGACACCAGACCTACCCTTTAGACTCCTACAATAATTGAGAGGTGTTTAATCGTGTGTTTCGTTTTTGTTTTTCTGCACATTCACGACCCCAAACGATTTAGGCCTTTCCCTTCCCTTTTCCAGCCCCCGCCCCCCAGCACCAGCTCTCAAAACTCAAGACTCAAGACTCAAATTCAAACTCCAGCTAGAGCCAGAGCTAGAGCCAGAGCCACAGCTTCCATTCCACTCCATTGTCGATCGCTGTTTGCTCTCAAATTATCATAAGCAAATACGACACAAGATGCCAGACCAGACTAAGAGCCAGACCCGAACCGCTCCACTCTTCCACTGCTCCTCCACTGCTCCTCCCCTGCTCCCCCTCCCTGTGTTTCTACTTAACGCTTTTCAGACCCGACCGACCCCAACTTCTTGTTGAGAACTGAAGTGCTAAAGTTGCTGGCGACGCGACGCTCTGAGAGGCGCTTCTGTTGTGTTGTGTAGACCCTTGAGTTATTACAATATTACTATATATTCAAATTTCAAGTGCTACTGGCTCTCCGTTCGGTTCGGTTCGGTTCAGTTGGGGTCTCCTCTGCGCTGAAGAATCTGCATATTTCCCGATACCATAATATTTGTTTGCTTACCTTCGAGGCAGCTCTCCTCCGTCCCCTCTCTCTCTCTCTCTCTCCCAACAGTTGGAGCTGGCACTTGGTTGGCTTGGCTGAGATGCGTGTTAATGGCATGTGTAATAACAAGATCATGCATTCAAATTTGATTTTCAACAACAAAAACAATTGCCAAATAAGTACATCCATCAGCCATCGTCCATAAGTCAAGGCTAAGCCTTAAGGCCCCCTCCATAAAGATATATATTTGTATCTCTAAGTTGGGCCCAGTGAAAACTTAGAGGCTCAAGCCGAAGCTAGAGAAAAACAACGTTCAATGGCCAAAACGCATTGACATCAAAGCCAGTCGGAGTAGATTGCCGACAAGAGAGGAAAACTCCTCCAAGTTTCCCGGTCCAGTGGTCGGTGAGGAGAGGAGAGCGACGCGACGCGACGAAACCATTTCGCCTGATAAAAACATCCATTATGCGTAACAATTTGACGGCTTCTTTGGCTACTGTTACCTTATTTTTCGAGGCGGCTTTCGCCTTTGATTGAGTGGCTAAGATCTGGCCATGGCCGCGGGGTAATCGTTGTCGCTGGACCAGTAGCCAGGCCAGGGATCGGCTCTGGCCTGAGTGCGCAATTACAATGGCCGTGATACGTGATAAAGAAGCCGCAGATAGACCGAGAATCAGAGGGAGAAAAGTAGACACAGAGAGAAAGAGAGAGAGAGAGAGAGAGCGCTAACGTCAAAGAGGAAATGCCTTAATCTCGTGACAACAACGGGCCTTCCTCTGCCGTTGCCTCTGTCCCCGACTCCACCTCCTCCATTATCTGGCCAACCCATGGATACCCGACTCGTAGTGTTGGAAATTTGTTTGTTTGCTGGTCTATAGCGTCACGGAGCCAAATATAGTGCACAGTCGCAATCGCAGTCGCAGTCGGGCTGTCTCTGATTCCATTTCTTATTTGAGCATCGCATTGCTCCATGGAGATCTATCTCTGGGCAAGGTTCCAGCTCAGCTCACTCTATCTCTTTATATGTATATGTATCTGTATCTGTTGCTTGTTGCCTGTTGCCTGTATCTGTATCTGGCGTGTGTACTCATGGCACTAGTCACTAGTTGACACTTTATGGTCTCTGCACTTTGTTGCTGGCTCTCCGGCTGATGATTGCTCTCGAATGGCGTCAAGACTTTCGCTTTTATGGTGGCAACGCTTCCACGAATCCTAATCAGTAATGATGCATTAGCTGCGGCTTCATTTAAATAAGGAATTCCACCTCCCTCCCTCCCCCCATCCACCCATCCCCCCATTCCGGCTGGAATATGGAGTTATCTGGAAGAAATGGGGAAAAAAGGGAAATGTACAGCGAGTTAATTGGAATTGAAGAGTATGCTGGAAGGAGAAGAAGATTGAGCTATTACCGACTGGAATTTATATATACAAAAAGAACGAGGGGATAGATAGATAGATATAGAACTTTCCTATTACGAAGTTTTCTATTTAACGAATTTACATATATCCGGAACACTGAATTTTCGTTAAATTTTCAGTACGTTATCCTTAAAGCGAATATTTCTCTATTACGAGAAATCTCTACGACCGTAACTCGAGCTCTCATACGTTTTAAAATTATTTTGATTATGCTTTCCCACCAAAACAGATGTAATTTTGTTTCCCGAACTATACAGGAATCTTTCCGTAGCCTTTGCCGTAACTATATCAAATTTTTTCATCTGTTCTCCTTTGAGGCTAGTCCTAACATGGTCAAATCATTCCTAATGAATAACTTATTGTAATAATTCTAAATTATATCTTAATTGTATCTTGTATCTTGCCTTAGTCTCGCAGGATACACATTTGTCATTTAATTTTCCCCCCTACAGTTTAATTGCACATTGTTAAACTATAAGCAATATTTAACAATAAACAATAAATGTGTGCTTCCCGCACAAAAATACTTATTATTTAAAGTTAAATAAATTTTAAGGAAATTTCATTTTACGAATTCTATACAACGAATTTTCCCAATAACGAATTGGTTTTTTGTCCCCTACTAAATATTTAAAAGTAAAATAAACTTAAACAAATTTCAGTTTAGGAATTCTATACAATGAATTTTCCCTATAACGAAATGGTTTTTTGTCCCCTTGCGATTCGTTATAGACAAGTTCGACTTAAAATATTTGCTATTCCTGGATCTATCCCGAAAAAGTTTCCCACTAGCTTTCATTGTTTGGCTCTCAAAATGGTAATCTTCCGAGGGCTGGCAACCGAGTTACACGCGAGACAAGACCATACTCCTCCCTTTCCGCGCCCACCGGGCGGACGTGCCACACACACACCCAGCAGGAGGGGGGGGGGGGGGGGGAACGGGGCCGCAAAACAAATATGGCGCAAAGTCAAACAACAGTCAACAGCAGCAGCAGCAGCAAATGGCGGCCAAGAGCGAGAACAATTTATGCTACCTCTGCAATGGAGAGCCTCTAGTACGTGCCACGTTCCGCTCCTCCTCCGGGTGGTGGGTGACCGATCCAGGCCATGTGAGGCGTCAAAAGCTTATATATTTACAGTCGAGCCAACGAGATTAGACCGAGCCACAATCAGAATAAGAATCAGAATCAGTATCAGTATCAGAGGCTCACCTAGAGGCGGAGAGATAAACAGGGACAGAGAGACAGAGAGGCAGAGAGGGAGGGCAGAAAAAGAGCATGAAAATATTTGTTAAAAGGCAAATAAATTGCGGAAGATAAAGATCTAGTTTTGATTAAAATTTAAGCTTTTTCACAACCTCGCCAGCTACCGAACTGAGCTTCTCGGGTGAAGATCAACAGCAACGGCAACAAAAACGCGTCCAAAAAAACTGAAAGCGAAACAGGGCCCAGAGAGCAGAGCCAAGAGCGCTGAGCTGGGGGAGGGGTAGGGGGGGAAGGGATGGGATGGGAAAAAGAAGAAATTAAAACTTGTCACATGGAGAATTTATGTTTGTTTTAAAAGAGAAAGAGAGATGGAAACAGACACAGAGACAGAGACAGAGGAGAGGGTTGGGATGGGATGGGAAATAAATTAGGGAGTCTGGGAGTTCGTTATCATATTGTAGCGTGGACAGCATGTTGTTGCTATATATGGCAAACAATACGGTACTTTTAACACCAGAAATCAGGGCCCCCACAATCCCAAACAAAGGCCAAGACAGCACAGAAGCGACAGACGCATGGCTGCCGTTCGAGCAGCTGGCCCAAAGAGGCCCATACCCCGTACTCCCCGCACCCCCTGCCCCATAGTCATGCCCATGCCCCAGAGCTCTCTCAGATACACAGATACACCCGTACGTATTGGACGGTTGCCCCCATTTGCATATGAATGTGGTAATGATTACAAATTTCGCTCGTAAAAATGTTTAGTTTGTTTTTTTTTTCTTTTTTTGTTTTTGGGAGCATAATTAACTATGGATCCCCGATCCCAACCGATCCGATCGGATCTAATCTGTGTGTTGAATGCGTTGCGGTTGCTGTGGCTGTTGCGGCAATTTAGCCGCTTGGAGATGGCCAGGCCATTCGTTCGCATGTAACTGCCAGATACGATCTTGTATCTGGTTTAATAGATACACGGGGCTGCATATGGTGGATACGGGGATACGCATCGAATGTCAATGGACCTGATTTTCCCCGTGTGCTTCTCGCTCTCTTGAGTTGTGGGAAAGTGTTGAGCCGTTTACATTATATGGGGACTTTTATTGAATGAATCGGACCTTTCACAGCCAATTAATAGCGGCTAACAAGATCGATGCTGTTGTAGATAAGCCAACGAGCTGCATAATTAATAGATTTTAGCCTGGTCATGAGAATGCCACCACTCGCAGCCCACAGCCCACTAGCCACTCTCTTCCGCTCGCCTCCACCCTCTCGTCTCTCATGGCAACATCCAACAGAGGATCAAGGATCGTTCGGGACAGCCAGGCAGCCAGCCAGCTCCTCTTGGGCATATTTGTGTGTTTATTGTGGCGCGTTTCCTTAATTTCTTGGCGCCATCATCGTCATCGTCATCGTCTTGGCCATCCCTCCAAGAGCACGATATGTGTATGTATTTATGTGTGTATGTATGTATCTCCGGGCATATCCCTGCCTCCTTTGCAGCGTCATAAAATTAAAACTCTTCACTCCATCATTTTCGTGTGCGAGTGCAACATTTGACAGGTAAATGTCTGGGAAAAAAAATAACCTGACTGGCTGCTGCGCCCCTTGATTGAAGGAGAACACACCAGACCAGCTTGAAGGCCTCCCCTAACGTGTTCGGGAATACCCTTATCCATTAAATACGATTGCTACTTCGGACTGCCACCGTCTCTCGAATCTTTATGGAATTTTCAATAATTCACAGAACAGTGCTCAAATTATTATTACCCTTTCTTGTGGTAGGGTATTCACTGTTCGTTGTCTTTCAACCAAACTTGCGATGTTTTTATGTCTTTTTTTTGGTTATTAATTTTTCGTGGGCTTTGTTTCTCAGTTTCCTCTTCGGTGTCTGTTGCTAAGCAGTTGACCATCATTTCTGACAGATTTATTAGGCAATATTAATTTATATATCAGAAATGTGTTTGGGCTAAAAAAAGAGGTGTGTTCTATGGGGGGTTCTCGCTCACATTATCACCTACAGCACAGCTTTGGACCGATCCGATCCCAGTCTGCTGTAGGTAAGGCCCTACCCTGCCCAAGAGGCAAGCGGAGGAGTCCGCCTGGAGGGCCACTCTGCTGCTCTGCTGCTCTGCTCTGTCTGCCTTTGTCTGCCTCTGCCTCTGCCACTGATGATTGAGAATGGTATGGATGGTTGCCCCGAACGTGTGAAAATGCATTTGCATATTCAATCAACGGCACAATAAATACGAGTATAGCCCAGGCTACATACGAATTCATACAGAGTCGTTAAACAAGATTTACATATGAAAATAACAAAATATTTAACAGCAGCCACAGCCACTCCGCTCCACTCCGCTCCACCTGCCTGCCTGCCCCAAACTGTCCGCTGTCCGCTGTCCAAACTCAAATTGAAATTGTCAATAAGGCGAGCTTTGGCGACGCGACTCAACGACCCATAAATGCGAGCCAGGCCAGAGTCTCGGATTCGGATTCGAGACTCCCCAAGTTCCCCAAGCTCACTCACTCGATCTGTTAATAGCGACGATGACGGGGCGATCTGAGATCTGAGACCTCAAATCTGAGATCTGCGATGATGCTGGCTCATCCAGCAAAATATTTGCGTGGGCATTTTGGCTATTTTCGAACCGAATTTGTACTAAAATTAACAGCCATGGAGCACGCAGCGATGGAAACGTTTCCGCCGTGTGGGGGCCCCCCAAGGAATTCCGTTCCATTCCATTATGAGCCCCCTGCCCCCCCCTGTCCGCCACCCTCCACAAGAGCCACAATGGGCGGGTGTGAGTGTTGGCTTATCGACGACACGCGCTCAGCAGCTGCTGCTGGCGGGGAGGAGGATGGCACTTTCCATTTCTAACCAGGAGCCAGCAACGATAAGCGGAATCAGAGCTGCTGCAGCTGCAGTGGCACTAGCAGGGGCAGGGGCTGGGGCGTTCTGGGAGAGTTATCAGCCGCGTGCCCCGGGCCCCGGAATCCAAATGCAAAACCATAAAACAAATTATGAGCGATACGCTAAATCAACCGAATGCATTCGAATGGAACAGTAATCTGGCGGGCAGGGCAGGCATTTGACTTAAATGAAAATGTTGCCACTGCCAGTCAAGTGCTTCGAGCTGTAGCCACACACACACACACACACACACACACACACGCGCACACAGATACTCCCCACAAAAACGACGATTGCGGCACGCAAGTGAAAAATGTTGGCGCCAGGCGCCACTAAAACATCTTATGAATGAAGTAGACACATTTTTTCGAGTTGCTGGTGTTGCACATGCCTCTGCTGCCTCTTCTGCCTCTTCTGCTTTACCCTTCCGCACCGCACCGCACCTCACCTCACCCCTCCCTTCATTTGTTTGCTTTCTGTGTGGCGTCTCTTGAGCGGAGTCTGGAGACCGGAATCGGGAGCCGAGCGCTGGCTCCCAGTCACTGGGAGTCTGTCTGTCATTATAATCATTTTCTCGGAAAGTTCTTGTATTTATTAAGTTATTAAATTGGAATTAGGCAACTGTTTGGTTCGGAAAGTGCTGGAAAGTGCTGGAAAGTGCTGGAAAGTGTATTTTCCAATACATCAATTGGCTATACTTTCTACCCATGATCGATATTAGCTGGAAATCTGTACAAATATTCGCCTTGCTTGAGTTCTACAGCTCCCGAAAAAGAAAACTATCCCTTTTGAGACAGTTTTTCCTGTTTGCCATCCAATCACGCTTTCAATTTCCAATCCTCCATTGAACATGCACTTCTTCGGTTCATTAAGCACCTCTCCGCCCTCCGCTCTCCGCTCTCCGTTCACCGTTCTCCGTTCACCGCTCTCCTCTCGCCGCCTGGCCAAGCCAACCCAAGCCATTTCCCGAGCGCCCTTTATCAATCACACTTGTTGCGGGGCTTTCCACAGACATTTTCCATTCGGATCGGCGGTACCTGTTGCAGGGGCATGGGCAGAGGCAGTGCCTGTGGCTGTGGCTGTGGCAGCAGCAGCAGCTGATTAGTCCGATCGTGTTCCACATTAAATCCACGCACTAAAGGCATTAATCACCATTTTCACGCGACGCCCTGTCGCCCTGTCGCCTTGTCGGGGCTGTTCCCAGCCCAACTCGTTAGTCCGCCCAGCCTGAGGCATGGCCGTGGCCTGCGGTGTGCTTCCTGGAAAAGTCTGCACAGCCATCGACCAAAGACAGGCCCAGAGCTAGAGCCAGAGCCACCGCCAGCGCCGCCGCCGCCGTCGCCGCGTGTTGACTAATGACGCGCATTTAGCAGCGATTAATGAATTTTATGAGCAGCTATAATTTTATGGCACATCAACTGGCCGATGGCTAGGAATTTCCAGCGAATTTCCCCGCTTCAGAGCCATTGAAGAGCGGCAGGACCTGCGGTTTTATTGCACATCACATCCTACCTGGATCAGCAGCGGGCAGCGGGCAGCGGGCACCGGGCACCGGCGTTAGGTGCACAATGCCGTGGTACTTGAGATTTTATGGTACGGATCGTATGTGCTATACGTATATATTTTTGAGAGAGAGAGAGCAGTGTTTTCCACAAAGCACTAAGAGCTGAGAGCTAAGGCTGAGAGCTAAGGCTGAGAGCTGAGAGCTGAGGGCTGAGTATTCATATGCTAATCAAGTGCTCGGATCGGTTGCTGGATTGTTCGATTGTTCGGCTTGGCTTGGCTTGGCTTGGCTTGTCTTGGCCCTTAGGCTTGAACAGGGCGTTTGTATGACAGCTAATGTCTCGCATAATAGAAATCACCTACTTAAAATCAAGTGCAAATTGTACAGACGCCGCCGCCGCCGCCGAAGCTGAGCCACTTGAGATGTATCTGTGTATCTGTATCTGTATCTGGATCTCAAGGGTCCCAGAACCCGCTCTTCCCTTGCCATCCCATCCCATCCCATCCCATCCCATTTGGGCATTCTGTCATTCTGGCATTCCCATGTCGCCGATCCATGTAATCCTTGTATAATTGAAACAAAGCGCAATTTGTTTTTACAGTTTGTTGCAGCCCCGCATATCCCATTTTCCATTTTCCTTCAGTTCTTGGGTTTGTTTTCATTTCCCTAAAGATACTGCGCACATAGATGTATGCATGCACTTTTGTTTGTCGCAAAGATTTGCTCAAAGGATTTACCATTACCATTCCTACAGTATGGTAAGGGGAGAGCAGAGGAGAGGAGAGGGAGTGGTAGCTGCTGCTGCGGGGACATGTGCGTGCATCTTGCGGTTGGGTTTTTAGTTTATTTTTACTGCTGCTTAAACAATTTTCGCTTAAATTGTTTGTGCCAAATGGGATTTGGGCTTACCACAAGAGGCTTGGTTAAAGGATAACAATCATTTTGGCATTGTCGGGTCGGCCATCGCTCCTGGTTCCCATTGCCGATCCCGATGCGACATTCTGGGGGACAATTGAGGGAATGCTGTCTGTTGTCATCTGTTTGTCAATCTCTGTTTGGATGGGAGCCCTTGTTAGATTTACTTAAGTGGCATCTCATCTCCTACCATCTCATCTATCTTCTGCAGCTGTATCTGTATCTGTATCTGCATCTCTTTCTGGTTGATCTTTGTATATCTTTGGGGAAGGATACACTCAATGGATCATTGATTGTTGGATAAACAAGAGAAGAAATGTTACAAAAAGGAAAAACACATCTCAAGATGTGGGGAATGTTGTGATGGATTGTCAATTGACAATCAAGCTCAACTCTCTTCAAGCTTTGGCCTTTGTTTCGAATTCCATTCCATTCCATTGCAGAGCAGTTCGATTTGAGTTTTCCCAGGGCGGAAATCACCTTTGTAGCCCGCTGCTTGTGTATGATAATCACGCCCCGCAATGTTTTTTAGGGAAAAGACACAGCCATACAATATATGCACATCTTTCGGCATACCACAAACGATTATCTGCATCGGTGCCCACTCAACGAATCTGGGCAGGAGAATCAGTGGCAGCGGCAGCGGCAGCGGCAGCAGCATCCTCTCGGATGCCCTGTCCTGCCCCTGTCCCCTGTGCCCTGTCTCTTGGCCAGGGGGGCAGACAATGGAAGGCGGTTAAAGTACAAAGCATCGCACTTTATTAACTACTTGAGATTAAGGCTGATAAAGAGATAATCCCAGTCGGTCGGCCCTCAGAACTTCAACTCCAACTCCAAGTGCGGCCCTCCCTCTCTACTGCTCCTACTCCTACAACCAGGGAAGACACACAGAGAAGGAGTGAGAGAGAGAGAGAGAGAGAGAGAGAGAGAGATCGATATATACTTTCGGTAGCTGTGCCGGTGTAATAAGCATAACAATATCGTTGTCCGCCCAATTGACAGAGCCAGGGCAAGCAGCAAGGCCCTGCCTCTGCCTCTGCCCCTGCCTCTGACCAGATGAGGGCCAGGAAGGCCTTGTGTGTTATCTGGAGCGATGTTGGCTTGTAAAATGGATCACAGGTACGGTTACGGCTACGGCTACGGCTACGGCTACGGTTGCGGATCGCGGAGGTGAGATCAATGGCAGCAACAGACATGGAACAGGCTTATCGCAGCGCTCTCCTCTCGCAGCGCATCATCGTCAGATACGGACACCGACAGAACAGGCCCCAGATCCACACGTCACTGCACTTTCACCGGCCAGACATCTCGTCATCCAGTCATCCCGTCAGTGTCAGCATCAGCATCAACTCCTCCTCCTCCTCCTCTCCCCGCTATCTAGGCGCAGCTGCCTTTGATCAGTGTAGCGTAATTTTAAGCCAAATTGGTCTGGCCTTTTGGTGGTGCCGGCCCGGACCCCGGCCCGATCAAGGCCAGGGCAAAGGAAGGTATGGTATGGTATGGTATGGTATGGTAGGGTATGGCTTGGTCTGGTCTGGTATCCAGCGGAGTGCCAATGTCAGGGGTCCTTTGGCGTTGGCCTGCCGCACTTCTTCAATGGCTTAGTGTGAAGTTGTAACATCTATGGCTATGGCTATGGCTATGGCTCTGCTGCTGCTGCTGCTGAGGAGGAGGAGGAGTGCTAGGGAGGGGGAGGCAGTGCTCTGTCTGCTCTTTTGAGGCGTGGAGCTACTGCTGTGTAATAGGATTTATTCGTAGTACCTTCTATCGTGGCCCTATTGTCTCTCTCCTTTTCTTTTCCCTAATTTGACATTGTTTTTTTTGTTGTGTGCGCGGTAGCTGGAGCTGAAAGGTAATTGAATTTTTAAGGATCCGCAACGGAGGATTATCTACCCCCCAAAAACTGATGGATGCCGCTGGGAAGTGCCGCCCAGTCCGGGCTCCAGCCCAGTCCGGGGCAAATGCCTCAAATGAGGCATGACAACGCCTCAAGTGTTTATGCAAATGCATTCTGACACCTTCGGACACAAATATTTTCCAACTGCCGACAATCATATTGATAACTTTAATAAATACCCAATACACAATCACCCACCCCCCCATTCCAGTTCCCCTTGCAGTCCCCTACAGCCGCCCCTCCCTGCACCCATTCACCAACTCCATC